>CAUYRT010001967.1:0-15323 GCA_963574885.1 Lepilemur ruficaudatus
CAAGATTCTGGTGCTTGAAAGAGCTGAACAGAGTAAGCAAAACTTCTAAAAAATTCTGTATTAATAGGCTCTTGAAGGAGGAGGATCTTGGTATGCTACATATAATACGTTCAATTGTATTTTAGCCCCATTTTACAGGTAGAGAAACTGAGGTTCAGAGAGCTCTACTTGTCAAAGATTACCCAGGTAGTGAGTTCATGGATAGCAAAGATAGGTGCCTGGGAACATTCTCTTGGCCCTAGCTATTTTATGATGGTGATTCTTAGGCACAGGGATAAGTTTAAAAGGTGAAAGGAACAGATGTTTAATATAAAAGGCCAAATACAAGAAGTACAATTAAGTGTAAGAATTGTTTAAATGCTCAAGATGATATCTCAAATTAGTGGTAAATGCTCATTCAATACTATAAGGAGAACTGAGTTAAATTTGGAAAAACAAAGTAGAATTCTACCTCATACCGTATCTACTATACCTCAATTTATAGAGAGATTGAGTTAAAAGTGAAAAACAAAACCATAAAAGTGTTAGAAGAAACTAGAAGTGGCTTTTTACTATATAATCTTGGTGTATGCTATATATTTTTCTAAGGAGAACTCCAAAGATAAAAATCATAAAAGACTGATGTGTTTACCTAAATTAAAAGCAAATGCATTTTTATGTCCTAGAAAACCCCCACAGTACACAATAACCCTCAAGTTGCCCCTATATAGTGACATCCACTTCCTTCCTACCCCCATCCTCTACTTAACCCCTGGTAACCACTAATTTGTTCACCATTACTATATTTTTGTCATTTCAAAAATGTTATATACATGGAACCATTCATTATGTAACCTTCTGGAGTTGGCTTTTTTTCACTCACCACAATTTTCTAGAGATTCATACAAGCCATTGCATTGTATCAGTAGTTGATTCCTTTTTATTGCTGAATAGTATTCCATGGTGTAGATGTACCACAATTTGTTCAACTGTTCACCTGTTGAAAGACATCTAAGTTATTTCTAGTTTGGGGACGTTACAAATAAAGCTTCTTCAAATATGTATGCACAGGATTTTTGTGGACATAAATCTGCATTTTCTGATAATTTCCTGGGAGTGCAATTGGTGGGCCTGGTAGTTGTATGTTTACTTTTCAAAGAAGCTGCCAAACTGTTTTCCAGGGTGTCTAGTTTCTTTTCATTCCCTCTAGATTTGGGGTTGTCACTATTTATTATTTAATTTCAGCCATTCTGATAGGTGGGTAATGATTGTGTTCAGTGATTGTGCTTTTAATTTGCATTTCCCTCGTGTTGAATATCTCTGCATGTGCTTATTTGCCATGTGTATATACTCTTCATTGAAATGTCTTTTGTCCATTATCCGATTGGATCATTTCTTTTTTCATTGTTTACTTTGGAGAATTCTGTATATGTTTTAGATACTAGTCCGGTGTTAGGTATGTGGTTTGTAAATACTTTCATTCTAGCTTGTCTTTTCACGCTCTTAACAGGGTCTTTCTCTCATTCTAGCTTGTCTTTTCACGCTCTTAACAGGGTCTTTGGCAAAGCAAATATTTTACTTTTGATGAAATCTAATTTTTCAATTTTTCCTTTATGGGTCATGCTTTTGGTGTCGAGTCTAAGAAATCTTTGCCTTGCCATAGATCTTGAAGAGCTTCTATTTTTTCTAAAAGCTTTGTAGTTTTACAGTTTGCATTTAAGTATGTGATCCATTTTGAGTAATGTTCTGTGTAAAGTGTGAGACCTAAGTAAAAGTTTGGCAGTTTTTTTTCTTTCCTTCAGCACTTGAAAAATATGATGCTACTTACCTCTGGTCTCCATGGTTTCTAATGAGAAATCCACTGAACATTTGAATTGTTTTTCCTATATAGCTAAAGGTTTGTTTTTCACTGGCTGCTTTTGAGATTTCTTCTTTGTCTTTCACTTTGAGAAGTTTTATTATGATGTGTTGAGGCATTGATTTCTCTAGGTTTATCCTGTTTGGAGTTTGCTCAACTTCTCAAATACAATCAAATACAATTGTTTTGCCAACGTTGGGAGATTTCAGCCATTATTTCTTTGAGTTCCATGTTAGCCATGCCCTCTTTCTCCTCCCTTTCTGGAACTCTAACGACACGGATATTCGATCTTTTGTTACAGTCCCACAGGTATCTGAGGCTCCCCTCACTTTTTTTTTCCAGTCTGTTTCCTTTCTGTTGTTCAGATTAGATAATTTCTATTGTTCTATTTTACAGTTCGATAATTTTTCCTATGTCTTATTTATTCTCGTGTTGAGCTAGTCCACTGAGCTTTGTACTTCAAATACTGTATTTTTTAATTCTAAAATTTTCATTTGGGTCTTCATTATTTCTCCCATTTCTTTAATGAGACTTTCTTTATTTCCTGAGGCTTTCTACTTTTTGCCTTTTTTCCCCCGAGTATTTATAATTATTCATTAAACCATTTTCATAATAGCTGTTTTAAAATCTTTGATAAATTATTCTGATATCTCTATTGTCTTATTGTTGGCATTTATTGATGACTTTTCCTCATTAGTTTGAGATATTCTTGATTCTTGGTATGATGAATGATACTTGATTGAAACCTAGACATTTTTGTATTATGTCATGAGACTATGGATCTTATTTAAACTTTCTGTTTTTGCTGGTTTTCTCTGTTACTGCTCTAGTAGAGGAAGATGGTATAATTTCATTACTGCTGGTTACATTCTGGAGTTCCAGCGCCCACGTGGTCTCCACTACCACTGCAGTGCAAATGGCCTCTTTGTTGGGTAATGGTGAAAGTCTTGGATCCCTTCCTGGCCTTTTCTGTTACCACCCTGGAGAGGGTGATAAGGTGGCTCTTCATAGCTTTGCAAGGGGACAAGTCTAGGCTCCCCACCTAGAATTCCCTCCAACCTCAACCTTTAAAAGCCTTACTGTTGTTTTATATGTAATTCCCAGGGGTTTTAGTTGTCCTCAGTGGGAAAAATATTTAATCTACTCCATATTCTTGGATGTGGAACTTTCAATGCTAGTTTTATTTACATGTTTTTTAGAGGGTGACCTTAGAAGGCTGGACATTTTTTAGAAACTTGAGTTACACATGCATTATCTCATTTATTCTTACAGCCTTCCTATAATGGAGGTAATGTCTTAAATGAGAGATGAAGGCTCAGAGAGATTAAGCGTATTGCCCAGGATCATACAACTAAGTGATAGACCAGAATTCTAACTCAGATCTCTTTAAGACAGAAGCCAAAAAAATGTCTGTAATCTCTGGTCTCTGACCTGGCCCTGGCACTTTCATTATCTTCATTAAATTTGTTAAAACCACAAATATATAATAGGAAGCTAGGTGGGGAGTGTGTGTGTAAAGCAAAGGTGGAGATGGAATTCCCATCAGTTGATCAGGTGAGGGACAGTGCCCACATGTGAGGGAATAAAGAGCCCAGGAGGAAGGGGCACCAGGAGAACCTGAGTTCCTCAAGAATTATCACATACTATAGATTTCCACATCTCACAGACTATGGATTTGCACAAGCCTTGAAGTTGGAGGCAGGTGGGTTATACCACCTGTTCAAGGCAGTTTTTTTTTACCCAGAGCTTAAGGACAATCCACTTTACTTGGGTCAACTCTGATTCTTTGTGAGGCGTGAGAATAGGATAGGAGAGCTGTGTCTGTGAATTAGGGGAGCTGAACAATCGGGTGATCATTTCACACTCTGAAGGACAGAGCAGCCTGCCCCAGGTCACACCCAGCAATGTTGAAAGTCAAGAAAAGAACCTACGTCCCCTGTCTCCTCAATGATATCTCCAACATAAAAGGATAAACTCAGGACTTCTTTTGTTGCTCAAGGGTAAGAGACATTGGAACTATTCTTTGGTCTGCATGAATGGAAGAAAGTGTTCTTGTTAGTCATCAGCATATCTCTGTTTAACTTAGAACAATATAATTATGTCTGATGACCTAGGCTTCCTTAGAATAGATTAATTCTGTATGCTCAGGAGGAAAATTGGAGCAGGATGGATTTATTTAGATTACCCAGGCACCATTTCATTTTTATCTGATTTCCAAGGGTCTTTCCAATGTTTCAGGTAAGCACAATGTTGGAGTCTGTCCATTCCTAACCCACTGAGAGGAAGTTACATTTCTGCATTACCTTAGAGGTCTGGTTCAGTCAACTTTTTCGATGCATTGATACATCCCACGAACCTAAGTCCCCTGAGTTTTGATGGTGAGTTGCCAAGGCTGAAGACTAGAAGCATTACCCAAAAAAGCCACCATCTGGGGGTCTGTGCTCTTTTTGAACAGAGAGTGACTTTTGATTTCATGCTGTGCTCAGCCCTTCCACAAGGTTATCAGAGTTGTCACTGGCTCTAGTAAGCCCCGTGTTACTTGATAAAGCACATGTTGCAAATAACAAATTCATGAGGAGACAAAAAGAGATTTTTTTAAAATTAAATTGGTAAATTAAACATTGTAACGAAGTTGTTTTCAATATTTTAATTGGAAAGGAACGTTAGAGTTGACAGACTCAATCTTCTGGAATCTATTTAAAAGCTTTAACGATCTTGCTTCGGGGTTAAGTATGCATTCTGGTTCGCAGCTCTTGTTCCTTTCTAAAGTAACCAAATTTAAAGGGAAATATTGCTGTAGGACTCTGTAGGTCACACTTGAAACTACCACTCTTGGCTTAATCCTATCCTAAAAAAAATAGGACATGTCATCTTAGGAAAAAATTCAAGGAAGAGGAGGAAAAAGACCTGTGTTAGGCCCAGTGTAGTAGGAGGAAATTTTCCTTACTTATCTATGTGCCTCTAGAATATCTTTTCAACTATGGTGCTTGCATCTGCTGAACACCATCAGCTGTGCACTAGAGATGTTGTGTTCTTCATTGCCATGAACTCACAGTAAAAAGAAAATGCCAGTTTGACTCAAATATGACATTGATAAAGCAGGAAAAAATTATTAATTTTATTAACTTTCAACCTTTGATTATGTATCTTTTTATATTGGAAATGTTAATGGGAATACATATATAAAGCAATGCTGTTGCACACTGGAGCATAATAGTTCTCTCAGAATAAAGCACTTGTGTGATGGGTTCTTACATAGGGAGCTAACCTGGCCTCTTTTTCCATGAAACATCATTTTTAGTGGGAAGAATGACTGATAAGCAAACTATGGTTATTCAGACTTGGGTGTTTTGTCTAAACGAAGCAAGTGGATCTGTCACTTCAAGGAGAACAATTGATAGCATGCATTGCCGATGATAAAATTTTGAGTTTTCAAGTAAAAATTAGAAACTTTTATCTTCTACCATAAGCTTAACACCATCCCAATATTTAAAGATGTTTCTGATGAGATGGTTGGTAATACTAACAAATGGGAGCTTTATATATTGTATAATAAAATGTACTATCATTTAAAAATTCTGCATAACTCAATAAACCAATATTTTCCAAATTATCAATGCATGATGTTAAAAAATATGCATGGCTAAAGATCCATTTAAAACACGAGACTGGCCAATGAATTTTAATATAACAGAGTATGGAAGTTTCATTGATATGTTTCAGATTCTACATTACAACCAACCTTTAAGAAGCTATCCCTTGATGTGTCCTCCCTTTTCCAACTACCATCTTAGTGTGAGGCCAATTTTCTTCATGTACTTTAATCAAAACAACATATGACAGCCTGAATGCAGAATCAGATATGGGAATCCAAATGTCCTCTATAAAACAGACATTAAAGAGAGTTGCCAAAAGAAAAAGCGAATTTTCTCATTTATTTTTGGTTTGTTTTATAAAATATAGTTATTTTCATAAAATATAGTATTTATGTTAATATGTAGTATGTTTATTGCTACCTTTATAATTATTAATAAACATATTTTAAAATTTTCCGTTTCAGTTTTAGTATGATGAAATATAGCTGGATAGAACCCACATAAACATAACCCTTGGAGGTCTTCAGTAGTTTTCAAGAATGGAGAATGTAGAGGGATCCTAAGATCAAAAGTTTAAGACCCACTGCTCTAGATCATCTCTTTGCAACTTTTTTCCTACTCAGTTTTTTTTTTTTTTTTTTTTTTTAGGAATTTGGATTTTAACATAAGGGTAGTGGGGATCTACTGAAGGTTTTTTTTTTTTTTTATTGGGGGAAAACTACAAAGCATTTACAGTACAATGTTTACAGTCACAATTTGTAGTGAGCTGATTTCCCAAAATATATTACCACTCAAGTTGACTTATCTTGTTTCATTCAAAAACCTACTCTGTCAAAGTAGTCCAGAGAGTACATACATAGTGCTCCAACTGTATCTACGTACAACCAACACTTCATTTTAAGTGTACAGTTAAATGATTTTCAGTGAATTTACCGAGGTGTACAGTTAATCACATGAATCAGTTTTTGAGGAATTCCTTTCCCCTATTGAGACCCCTAATTCCACTCCCCAACTACTTTTCAAGCATATCCCACCCCTCCACAGTGCCCCCCCCTTGACTGATTAACACTATGGTGCTCAAAGGGTAGGAGCTAACACTAGGGAATTGGGGGGTGGGGGGTAAACCCAAGTCTGAGATACAGGAAAATTCTTTATCTGACAGCACCAAGGAGCATTTTATTAACAACAGACATAGTAGTCCCTTTTACAGCTATTCAGAGATATTAGAGGGGTGATCCCAAAGTTTCATCCTTTGTTGTGACTCTCATTCATGACGTTTCTCCAAGCCCTTTCTGAATCTGTTTGTGTTTTAAATTTGTGCCACTCATGGGTTCCACGATTGAAGAAAGTTCAAGAATTCTCAGCTTTTTTTTGAGACCATGCACCGTGACACACAGCTAAGTTTTCTGTTTTCAGTACAGACGGCATCTCACAGTTGCTCAGGTTGGTCTTGAACTCCTGAGCTCAAGCAAGCCTCCCACCTTGGCCTCCCAGAGTGCTAGGATTACAGGTGTGAGCCACCATGCCAGGCCAAGAATTCTCAGATTTGATAAATACATTTTACCTCTATATTAACTCAGTATTCTACCTATAACTTTTATGATTTCAAAGACTTTGCAATGGGCTGAATGTTTGTGTCCCCCCAAATTAGAATTTTATGTGTTGTTAGAAGGTGGGGCCTGTGGGAGATGATTAGGTCATGACAGTGGAGCCCTCATGAGTAGGATTAGTGCCCCTACAAAAGGAACCCCAGAGAGCTCTCTAGCTGTCTTTCTGCCATGTGAGGAAACAGTAAGATTATGGCAGTCTGTGACCCAGAAGAGAGCCCTCACCAGAACCAGACCATACTGGAACCCTGGTCTGAGACTTCCAACCTCCAGAATTATGAGAAATAAATTTCCATTGTTTATAAGCCACCCGGTCTTTGGCACTTTGTTATAGCAGCCTGAACTCACTAGCCAATCTCCATTTACTCTTCTAACCTTCTTTCCTTCTTTTAATCTCTCATCTTTGAGAAATGCCTCCATTCCTTTAAGCATTTTAGTTAACCTTCTTGGGCTTCATCCAGTTTGGCTATGTCTTCCTTGAGCTCTGGCAGTCAGAGTTGCTCACAGTGTTCCAGGGTTGGGTATGACGAGTGACAGACTTGGGTCATTTACTTTTAGCATCCTTTTTGCTAATACCTAGCATTATTTTTGTTGTCACAGCATTCCACAGGACAAATCTCTTTAAAACCACACCAACACCATAATTCCTTTACCATTTCCTTGGTCATAACCATTGTTGATAACTATCGTACTACCCTTCAGTAAACACTGAATTAATCGTTCTATCTTCCTAACCTGTACCCATATGAAATCTTATTTCCCACTTTTTCTTCATACCCTGGGATTATAAACATACCCTAGGGATTATAATATAAGAACAACTTCATGGAAATTCTAAGAAAAAAATTATAATCATTGACTACATAAGCACGGTTAACCCGCTGGGTAGAAGGCAGAGAGTGCTCTTGAGGCAGGGTGAGAAAGGATTTGTAGTAGGAGAAACCAGTAAAAATAAAATGAGATTTTCAAAATATCTTTAACAAGGCTCCACATGTAAATTTCATATGGTAGCATAATTTATTGAGAAGAGAGGCTTGACTAAATGTAGGAAGGAAACTTTATTTATAAGGGGGCAATTCTCTGGTGAGTTCAGCTGCCTCCTATTAGGCCACACATTAAAGAGATTAAAAAAAATTTAAAACTGTGCAACTCTTCTAAGTTTTGTGAATTGGAAAATATAGTTAAGTTTTTATTAAGATTTTATTTATGTTAACACTTAATGGGTTTATTGTCATTTTAAAATGAATGAATAAAGAAAGGTTTAAAAATGCTCAATTTAAATTTCTGATGTTGGGAATATCAATAGACACAACCCACATGTGGTACGTATCTTTCAGGTCCTCAACAAATTTTGACAGCGTAAAGGGTTGCTGAAGCCAAAACACTTGAGAACTGTTGGACTTTCGAGAATCCAAATGTCATCTCCACATTCTTTGTATACCTAAGTATCTACTTCCGAAATGGGTCCCGATACATTTCTTTCGCTCACCAGGATATTAGTATTTATTTGAGAGTGTAGGGTAGTTTCCTGCTGGCTTGGAGTTCTAAAGGTAGCACAGATTACATAAAAATAAGAAAATATAGTAGCAGAGACTACAGATACAGAGAATAATGTTAATTCCATCTTTTTGTGGTTCTGGGTGAGTACCTGAAGTTCAGTACTTAGCCTCCAAATAATAATGTTATAAACTGTACTCATTTTATAATCTTGAAAGCACAAGGCTTTCTTTTTCTGAGGTGATCATGTTCATGAAGGGAAAAGAAAAGGGTCAAGTCTGGGAAAGTCATCTAATTCTTAAAAAGTTTAGGAAATTCTTTGATTTCAATGATGGATTAAAGAGAAGCCTCAAAATTTCAGATAGAGGAAGCTGATGAATGTGAGAAAGGAGGTTGTGAAACTGGCTGCATTTTCCTGTTTCTAGGATGTTAAAGACACCAGTGGAGTCATCTTGTGACTGTATTTTAGATGTTCTCCTCTTCTTTTTATTTTTTTTAAAATTATTATGGGTACATAACAGCTGTATGTCTTTATAGGGTTCATACGATGATTGACACAGGCATACAAAGTGAATTAATCAAAGTGGGGTAATCAGAGTATCCATTACCTCAGGCATTTATCGTTTCCTTGTGTTAGAAACATTCCAATTTCACTCTTTTAGTTATTTTAAAGCATGTCTTAACTTATTGTTGATCATAGTCACTTTGTTATGCTATCAAATTATTGTTCATTCTATCTAACTATATTTTTGCACCCTTTAATCATCCTCACTTTATCCCCTTCTCCCCACTATCCTTCCCAGCCTCTGGTAACCATCATTCTACTCTGTCTCCATGAGAGCAATTGCTTTTGATATTGAGCTCCCACATATGAATGAGAACTTGTGAGATCTGTCTTTCTGTGCTTAGCTTATTTCACTTAACATGATGTTCTCCAGTTGCATCTGTGTTGTTGCAAATGCCAGGGTTTCATTTTTATAGCTATAAAATATTCCAGTGTGTATATGTAACACGATTTCTTTATCCATTCATCCATTGATGAACACTTAGGTTGATTCCAAATCTTGGCTATTGTGAACAATGCTGCAATAAACATGGGACATGCATTCCCCTTCTAACTACATGTGAGATAAGACATGAATGGTGCCTGATTGAGGCCCAATAAGGACTAGCAATTTCTGAGAAAATAGAACTCCGTTATTATAGAGGCTTTAGATAATCCTTCAGCTGTAACCAATCCACTGTGGAACAGATTATATACATTTGTAGTTGCAACTAACTGAATGCTCAAAGAAATACACCAAGGAACTCTTCTAGGTGAAAACGAGAGATTTAGAGACAGGTTGGAGATTTCCTGTAAGAAGTTAGACTTACTTGAAATACAGAACAACTAGCCTATAACTTTGCCCATGTGGAATAAAGCACTGATAACTGGTGTGGTAGGTAGGTAGGATAACAACCCCCAAAGATGTCTCCACCTTAATTCTTGGAAACTGTGAGTATGTTACCTTACATAGCAAAAAGGACTTTGAAACTGTGATATTAAAGACTTTAAGATGCAGAAATTATCTTGGATTATCCAAGTGGGCTCAACCTAATCACATAGATCCTTGAAACAGAGAACCTTTCCCAGCTGTGGTCAGAGAAATAGACATGTGATTACAGAAGATGGTCAGAGAGCTGCAACATTGCTATTAATAGCTTTGAAGATGGAGGAAGGAGGCATGAGTCTTGGAATGTGGGTAGTCTCTACAGCTGGAAAAGGCAAAGAAATTGATTTACTCCTAGAGTCTCCAGAAAAGAACACAGTCCTGCAGATACCTTGATTGCCTGCAACCCAGTGATGCCTTGTTGGACTTCTAACCTACAGAACTGTAAGATAATACATTTGGGTTGCTTTGAAAGTCTAAGTTTGTAGTAATTCATTGTGGTAGAAAGTGAATACAGCTGGGTTGAAGTCAATATCCCAGCTCCAAGTTCTTTAATTTCTTTTCAAGGTCACTACTGTCTGGGCTATAATATGCCAACTAAAGTAGTTAACCAAGTAACAAGGTAGGAAGTCAATGAGGTACATGGTACTTTTCTATTTCTTTCACGAGGACTGCAATAGAACCCATTTCTAAGGCCTTGTTTCCAGCAGTGAGTGAGGTAGGAAGGCAGCCTCCTGAGCAAATCATTAAAAAATCTTGCCTTTTCTTTGAATGGGAAAAGGGAAAATGCATAGTTTAAAAAACTCTTAAAATAACTTCAATCAATGAAATAATCTATTGCGGTCATTTAAGGTCCATGGACATATAAACTGTAGTTTGTAAGAGAGAACGGGCTCCGCAAAATGTTAAAAAATGTTTGTTGGTATTTTAAGCCTTGGTCCAATAGTATGACGGAGGTAGAGAAAAGTCAAGGTAGGACAAGAAAAAAGCAAAGAAATGAAAATTTACTAAGCTGCTTGGGGAAAAAAGAGCAGCTTCTATTTTCTTCACCCTCACGCAGTTTTGTTGACTTTGGGCCAAAGGTGCCTGGGGAGACCAGCATGTACGAATGATAGCAGTGGTGAGGAGGGAATGAGGCAGTTACTCTGCATGTAAAATTAGAAGTGCTAAAGCAGTTTGAAGCCAGCAAGGAAAGTTGCCAAGCCATGAAAGCATTAACGCTTGCTGCCTTTACATGCTCCTCCTGGTATGGGGCCTGGGACAAAGTCAGTTGTGTTTACATTTAGCATTTTTATTTTGAAACTTCGTACACTTTGTCACTGATTTTAATTTCAAGTCAATCATTTATTTTAAATATTTGGCTCTAAATTAGTTCAGAGTAATCTTAGTACATCTTAGGGATGACGGTTTTCCTGGGAGATGACAGCTGAAAGTCAGGGATAAATTAGACTGACGTACCTGAAAGAATTTGGATTTTTTGACACGTTTTCCTTTCTGAGTCCATTCAAAACCCATCTGTATTTCATAACCCTAGTGGCAGGAGAATAATTTTTTTGCTAAAATTCCCTAGAATATGCTGAATGAATATCACGGTGAGAAGAAAATAACATTTAGCAAAATTGCTAAGCAAGGAGATTAGGGCTATCACCGTTATCACTTGTGTCTCACCCAGATCATGTCCCAAATCCAATGTAAATTTCTATCGGGACACAAGGAAAGAAAACCTTTAACCAGCTGTGGATTTTATTTGAAGTCTCAGGGCACGTAGGAAATGCCTCATGAATATAAGGAGGTTTAATAGCAAGAGCGATTTATTTGGAGGATTGAAAAGAATCAAAATGGGAAGGAAAAGAGTTTTCTATGTGGTCTGAATTATACTCTCCAACAGGGTTTTACTTCTAGAAAGTCAGCATTTTGGACTACTTCTGGCTTCCCTCTACTGATCTAGGAAGACTCAGCTAACTTAGCTAATTTCCAAGACACAAAAAGGCTCAATGAATTTGACCTCCCAGCAAAGTGCTTGCACGTCAAGCAATCTATTCAGTTACTTAAAGTCCTAAAAACAATAGTTTGGACAGTGTTTGAATTATAAGGTGACATGAGCAGATACTGTTTTATAGGTTTACAATGTCAATTAGCATTAATCCTGATCAAATAAACTTCAAACCCATGAAAACAGGAGAAAATGCTAGTGTTCAGACCTAGGAGAATAATATCTAACATGCCAAGAGAAGGATGGAAAACATGTAACACCTCATTAAACATAATGTTATTACACTGTAATTTTTTTTTTCAGTTACTAATTCTGAATCAGAGCATCCAATAAATTTTACACAGGATGAATGTACTTCTATAAAAACAATGTTCTTTCCTGTGCAGGAGGATGCTGATAAAATTCAAGGGATGTAGAACATAAGAAGTGAAGTGTACCGGGAGCTGCCACAGAGAAGTGCTGTCTTTGGCTTGGACCCATGGACAGAGCACTAGAATAGAAGTTGGAATGTCTGAGTTTCAGCCTGTCTTCATTCCTAGCTAAGGGATGAGCGATGTACTTGATAATTCCTCACATGAGTTTCTTATTCTTTAACACGGTGTCCATAATTCCTACCCTGAGGGTTATTGTAAAGACTTTAGAGAAAGGAAGCAAGACATCCAGTGTGGTACTTGACACACTGGTGCTTAATGAGGAGCTGAGAAAGGGCTCCCTACTTGGGAAGAGGAAAAGGGTTGGGTGCACTCTTGGGGCAACCTTCTCCTACTTGATGTTTTGCTAAGGCACAAACATGTCAGTGGCTAGGGGCTGTTGGCAGTACTTCTTCACCTTAAGATCAGTTTCTGATTTAGCATTTAGATGTTTCTTCGGAAAGTAAATTGGGATAAACCTATTAAACCTATCGGATAAATCTACGTGTTATGGAGACCATGTTTAATATTAGTGGTTTAATGGTAAAATTTCAATGAAATTAATCTGAGTGAGGATCCTTGGCACATAAATCGAGTGTTTACAGTTCCCACTTCACCGGGCATGACACAACCATATCTGAACCATCTGTTCCTGCACTGTGTTAACAATCTCAAAGTTGAAAAGAGGACAGACATGTGTGTGCTTGCAAGATTTTTCCTTAAATATGTTCAGTGAAAAACTTATATACCTGCCTTTGGCACTCCTTCCTTTTATTGATTATATCTTCTGGGCAAGCAAATTTCTCTTAAATTTGATAAAATCTTAAATAGAACTGGAGTTCAGTGTATGTAGTTTTATTTTTTACCTTTCAAAAACTTCAATATGGTACTTTAAAAATTATGTATTATTATGTATTCTTTTTTTTGGTTTGATCTAGTATTAGTCTTTCTCCTTAAAAGAATATTCAAACTCAGCAGATTGATGCACCTAGCTGTAAATTTTGGCCCAATTTAACTACCTTCAAAATCTTCTTTAGATAATTTCAGTGTATTTGTTTTTCCTAAATGTGGACACAGCTAGAAGTCACCACCTATGAACCAGGAGGCAGGCCCTCATCATACACCAAACCTGCAGATGTCTGGATCTTGGACTTCCCAGCCTCCAGAACTGTATGAAATAAACTTCTATTGTTTATGTGTTAGTCAGTGTAAGGCACTCTGTCATAGTAGCATAAATGGTCTAAGTCATGTAGTGCAGTGGTCCCCAAACTTTTTGGCACCAGGGACTGGTTTCATGGGAGACAATTTTTCCTCAGACTGGGTGGGGTCAGGGGGTGGTTTTGGGATGATTCATGTGCATTACATTTATTGTGCAGTCAAACCTCTCTGCTAATCATAATCTGTATTTTAAGCTGCTCCCCAGCACTGGCATCACCACCTCAGCTCCACCTCAGATCATCAGGCATTAGATCCTCATAAGGAGCACACAACCTAGATCTCTCACACGTGCAGTTTATGGTAGGGTTTGTGCTCCTGTGAGAATCTATTGCTGTCACTGATCTGACAGGAGGTGGATCTTATGCAGTGATGTGAGCGATGGGGAGGGGGCTGTAAATGTAGATGATGCTTTGTTTGCTCACCTGCCACTCACCTCCTCCTGTGTGGCTTATTTCCTAACAGGACACAGACTGATACTGGTCTGTGGCCCACGGGTTGGGGACCACAGATACAGTGTTTTATTAAAAAGTTAATTTTAATTTAAAGGTATAATTTAGATTTTCTTCTGTGGTTCATGAGTAATATTTAAGGTCATTCAGAAAGATGATTTCCAATACTAATTGAGCAATGGTTGTGTAAATTGAAATATGTGCATTATATTAAACAGTAAACATTTCAGAGATGAAAAACTCACTTGGATGCTTACATTTTGGTTGATTTTATGAAGAATTCCATAAAACCATGAGATAATGTGAATTCTGGTAAGTGTTGTTGATGGGATTCATTCTCTACTCAGGTGGTGGGATTTGGTTGGGGTAGATATTCAAGATACAGTACATGTTTTTTAAAAAATAATTGGCCTATGAAACATCTAATAAGTGAAAATATGTTTGTTCAAATACAGTTTACAGAAGATGGAGTGAAAAAAATTAGTTTTCATTAACTTTGTGATGCTTCAATCTTACGTTTCATGAAATTGCAGTTTTTGGATCCTGCTTATAGCTTTTGGTTGGCTTACTGCCAATTAGTTACACTATTTTATAGTCATTTCTCATTTCTCATTTCTTTTCTTTCTTTTGTTTATTAAAGAATTTAAAAATTTATTAAAAAAAGAATCTCTATTTGAGGGGGATAGAACCAAGTCTTTATATTACTGCCATTTATTTTATAATTTTACAAATTACAATATCAATAAGCACTAATGTATATTATTTACAACGTGCTCAGCATTATTTTAGCCAATTTTTTATTCTTATTTATTTAAAGGTATGAAGCAGTTAACTTATATACAGTTTATAAATGAGAAAATCGAGTTAAGAGAGGTTAAGAAGCCTATTCTAACAGCACATAGCTAGTAAGTAGTTGTGTGGTGTTTTAAACACAGTTGGCTTCAGAGCCCATGCTCCTGCTAAAAGTGTATATGCTGTGCTATGGTCTGAATGTTTGTGTGCTCCCGAAATTTATATGTTGATACCTAATATCCAATACAACAGTATTAAGAGGTGGAGCTTTTGGGATGTGATTGAATCACGAGGGCTGAGCTCTCATGAATGGGATTAGTGTCTTTCTAGAAGAGGCCCAGAGGGCTGGGCATGGTGGCTCACGCCTGTAATCCTAGCACTCTGGGAGGCCGAGGTGGGCGGATCACTCAAGGTCAGGAGTTTGAGACCAGCCTGAGCAAGAGTGAGACCCCATCTCTACTATAAATACAAAGAAATTAATTGGCCAACTAAAA
>CAUYRT010001968.1:0-22223 GCA_963574885.1 Lepilemur ruficaudatus
ATATATTTTTAGTTGTCCAATTAATTTCTTTCTATTTTTAGTAGAGATGGAGTCTCGCTCTTGCTCAGGCTGGTTTTGAACTCCTGACCTTGAGTGATCCTCCCGCCTTGGCCTCCCAGAGTGCTAGGATTACAGGCGTGAACCACTGCGCCCAGCCGGTTTCCAGATTTTGAATGAAGATTTACTTCTGCCCTATTCCTCTCTTTGCCTCACTTATTCTTTTAGAAGTTGAACTCTACCTCACCAGAAAGGGCTTCACCCAGTGCATTCCAGGCAGGTAGACAAGAAAAAGTGGTTCTTCTTTCTTCTGGCTCACCACCCTCTAAATCTCAACTGAAAACAAAAGGGGGTCAAGAAGTAGCAAAACTATTATTTGTCTTTCATAAAGTAATAATCGATTGACTGATTAGAAGACTATCATTCATGGCTGGGTGCGGTGGCTCACACCTATAATCCTAGCACTCTGGGAGGCAGAAGCAGGAGGATCGCTCAAGGTCAGGAGTTTGAAACCAGCCTGAGCAAGAGCGAGACTCCATCTCTACTAAAAATAGAAAGAAATTAATTGGCCAACTAAAAACATACAGAAAAAATTAGCCGGGCATGATGGCACATGCCTGTAGTCCCAGCTCCTTGGGAGGCTAAGGCAGAAGAATCGCTGGAGCCCAGGAGTTTGAGGTTGCTGTGAGCTAGGCTGATGCCATGGCACTCTAGCCCGGGCAAAAAAGTGAGACTCTGTCTCAAAAAAAAAAAAAAAAAAGAAGACTATCATTCATGATATGCTTAACAAATATTCCTATTTCTTCATGTGGTTTTATATCAGATGCAAAGTATTCTATAAAGGTTTTTGTTATACCTGTTTTCATAACAACATGAGTAGTCGCTTCAGTAATTAGATTCGTTAAGGTGATGTGGTGTTTTTTGGCAAACTTGTGCACAATCATCTGCAATCAAATCAAATATTACATTATAATAAATTACATTTCTTACACAGCTTAGACTATTAGTTATCCTAGTTTTAAGTCTCCATTTTTCTCAGAAAGGGTGCATCTTTTTTATTCTAATATGCCTGAAGTCTCAAAATAAATAATTTAATAAAATTTAAGTACAAAACAGAGGAAGAAATTCTAAAATAGTCTATGCTAGAAGACATGGAATTACAACCAAGGATTCAAAATAATATTAATTTTGTCTTTAATAGCAGATATCATTTGATTTCCTAAGACAGTTTCTTTGCATAGTGACACTATACTATACTATAATTTAGATTTATCAGCCTATACTTTATAAGCTGAGAGGTAACTAGCCCATATAGAGTTATGCTAAAGATATATGTGGCTTAAAACCAAGATTCGACCCTCTGATAGTCACAAAACACTCAAATCAAGATGCTTCTGAAGGTCAGTGCAAAAACTATCTATCAATTCTTTCTTTAAAGGAGTATTGGAAGAGATTCATATTCTTCCTAAAATAACTCTAGAGTCCTCTAGCTATTGTCTATCAACCAAATAAAAATCAATAGGCAGTAAAAGAAATTAACCAGATTCATTTTGGGCACAGTTGGCCTAATTGGTAGCTACTGTCTGGTAAATAACTTTGTTTATGAAGGGCCATCATTTACTAGCCGTCACCACCCATAGCAATACTTATGTGCTTGCTGCGCAATATTGCAGTGGAGGTCAGGCCATCTTTCTTTCATGCTGCCTTGCTCCATACTGCCACAGAGCACTGAAAAAAGGCAGACTAGAGAAGCTAATGACATCCTCCCCCTTTTGCCACTGCCCTCTGCCAGGATCATTAGCAATTCTGAACTGAATAATTGCTGAAATCCCAGCCTTGAAACAGTGTTCAGTTAGAAGAGTAACTGCTGAAAAGATCATATTAATATGGGCTTCAGAATTAATCATGTGTAATACAGTCAGTAGCTTTCATCATAAATTTACCACACTTCAGCAAGTCTGAATAGAGCTCAAAGTTTTCCTCTTTGCTTGTTTAAAGACAACATGTATCCAAGCCACTTGTAGTCTAATCTGCAGCTCAGAATTGCCCATGGCAAGAAAGATTAGACCATTTTAGCCATCTCTGAAAAGCTGAACTCCCAAAACAAAGGGATAAAGAATGCTAATTTTCAATGAATAAATAGGAATTCTAGATGTGTAGGCATGTGATCAAAAGCCATTTAAACAGACACAGGTAAAAATTTTTTAGAGCAAAGTGCTGATCAAGGCATGGGGTTGTGAGATGAGAATGTAAATAGCATTGTGCACTTATTCGTTGTATCTACCAAGGCAGACACAGCTTTGCCCTTTTAGTAGTGGGGCACATCTGGCCTCAGACAATGTTATGCTGAATTGTAACCTGTGGAAAAGTTAGGATGAGAAATATTATGAAAGATATTTCAGAATGACTTAGTTATCTCTCAGTGCGTAATAAACAGCACCCACTACTGAATCCATTTGACAGTCTGGTATATTATCTCATCACAGTCTTAAAAAGAAATTTTCACTCAATTATTTTATTATGAAGCAATGCCAATGACAATTAATTACAGGGGAGGTAAATTTCCCAGGATTTCTGAAATCTATAAACATCAAAGTAGAAACAAGGCTTTAGTGGTTTTAATATTTTAGTATTTTCCACAATGTGAAACAATTCTCACTTCTGGCATGTGGAGGCTGAAGGAAATGCCCAAATCCTAATAGTAAGGGGTGTTGTAGGGCAGAAATGACAGGGCAGGCTATTGATTATAGCCTGGCTATTATAAGCCAGGAAAAATACAAACAAATACTGGAGAAATGCTACTGTCTGGAAGTATGCTTGAAACCAGTCTAGATTTAGTTAAACTTTTGGGGAGTAGAGCTATAACAATTTGCTTTTGTAGATAAAAAGATATTTCAAATTCCAAAGTGCTATATTATACCCTAAAGTGTAACTTTTCTGCTAATATTTACTAATTATTTTCTCAAGTAAACATATAGAAAATAATCCATATTATAGCTTTCTCTAGATCTAAATTTTCATTAATTAGCAATAGAAATTAAATTACATAGGATTATACTTGTTTCCTGGATTTCTTCCTATAGGTTATTCATTGCTAGTACCTATATAAAACTATTTGCAGTTTGTTATTAAGTCGTAGGCATTAGGGAGATACATATGGACGCACTCACAGATTCTCTTGGGGTCAAGCCTGATACCACCATGGATATTCTTTTGTTGACTCTTTCTGTTGAAGATGTCAATTCTGGCTTCTCCCTGCTCATACTTTCTTCCCTCACAGTCTCAGTATTATGAGTAGCAGCCAGATTCACGTCAGAATCTGCAACTTGAAATTGGGGTAATTTCAATGCAGAAGTTGAAGCTGGCATGCTGCAAACATGAGTCGCGTCTGGGACTTCGTCTTCTGAAGGATCAGATTCAGGGTCATCAGAGAAGAGGCTGACTTCAGATTCCAGGCAAGGGGTTCCCTCTGAAAGGATTGGGAGAAGTAGTTTATTCTCATGACATTGAATCTTCAATTACAATGTTCCAGTCTCTGCTAAGAATTAAAAAGACCTTCTGTGAAGTGGGATGTAAAAATAAATAAATAAAAATAAAAAATAAAAAGACCAATGAATTCAGGTTAAGAGAAAAATGGGTATGCTAATACACTGTTGGTGGAAGTGAAAAGCTGTTTAATTTTTCTAAAGAAAATTTTTTTAAAGGGTATCATATACCAAAAGCCTCAACATGTATCAATCAAAAATGCTAGGTTTTTAAAAAAATTTTTATGTTTTTAAAGATGGGGTCTTTGTCACTCAGGTTGGAGAGCAGTGGCATGATTACAGCTCACTGCAATGTCGAACACCTGGTCTCAAGTGATCCTCTTGCCTCAGTCTCCCGAGTAGCTGGGACTCAGGCATGCACTATCACGACTGGCTAATTTTTAATTTTTTTTGTACAGACAGAGTCTCACTATGTTGTCCAGGCTGGTCTCAAACTCCTGGGCTCCAGCAATCCTCTTGCTTGGTTTAGTCATAAGGATGTTTCCTGCAACACTGTTCATATAATAACAGTATAATTTTAGAAACAACCCAGATGTTAAAAAATAGGTTAAATAATGATACATCTAGTCCAATGGAGCACTCTTCATTCATTACAGTTTGAATATAAACACTGATATACAATAAAATGGAAAAATGTTTCTAATATGTTAGATAGCTAACAAATATTATTTATCATGACTATATTTTAAAGATAAAATTTTAAGTAAAATGACTGAAGAAACACAGCAACATTTTATTGTTAACTTATAGGAATACAGGTAATTTTACTTTATTTTTTAATTTTTATAGAGATGGGGTCTCACTATGTTGCCCAGGCTGGAGTGCAGTGGCTATTCACAGGTGCAATAATAGCACACTATGGCCTAAAACTCCTGGCTCAAGGCCGGGCGCGGTGGCTCACGCCTGTAATCCTAGCACTCTGGGAGGCCGAGGAGGGTGGATAGCTCAAGGTCAGGAGTTCAAGACCAGCCTGAGCAAGAGCAAGACCCTGTCTCTACTATAAATAGAAAGAAATTAATTGGCCAACTAAAAATATATGTAAAAAATTAGCCGGGCATGGTGGCACATGCCTGTAGTCCCAGCTCCTTGGGAGGCTGAGGCAGAAGAATCGCTGGAGCCCAGGAGTTTGAGGTTGCTGTGAGCTAGGCTGATGCCATGGCACTCTACAGCCTGGGCAACAGAGTGAGACTCTGTCTCAAAAAAAACAAAAACAAAAAACAAACAAACAAACAAAAACCTCCTGGCTCAAGCTATCTTGCTACCTTAGCCTCTGGAATAGCTAGGACTATAGGTATGTACTGCCGGGCCTGGCAATACAGGTAGTTTTAAATATTCTTCTTATTTCCTATATTGTCCAATTTCTGGACAATGAACATATAGTACTTTTGTAAGAAGGGAAAGAAAGGTTGAATAATGTGACAAATACTCTAGTTTTGTTTCTTCATCCATGATGATATCATTACCTTTTTCACTTAATAAATCAACAGATATCATTGCCAAATTAAAAATAGCAGAGACATCATCCCCAAAACATTTCAGAAAATGTCATGCTATCAGGAATTATGTGTAGCTAAGTAGAATGTACAAGATTCCTAAGATGACCCTAATGAACATGGCCAAATACTACATTTGATGCCAAATGGTGCCTTTTAATGACAATACGTTTTTGAGGATTAATTAAAAACTTTCTTTACAGATTAAAACTTTGATTTATAAGTCATAAAACATACCATTCATTAAAAGTAATTTATAAGGTATAAAAAACATAGTCACTACATTACTTAATTCATAAAAGAAGAGCTTACTTTAGGATTTGACTCATTTTTCAATAAAGGACAGGCCTAAAACTTCATTCTATGACCTTAGGATTCCTGCCTAATAGTTGAATTAAAATATTTAGAACACATTAAGACTCTCACATCTTCAAAATCGTTAAACCATTTATTAAAATATTGATTGATGGATTAACAACTCCAATAATTTTCCAGTACACCTGGATTAACACTTGAGTTATTTTTCTAAAATGGGCATCCATGATAGATTAGTACACTTAAAGTTGATCAACCAGAATATCTTTATGGAGGATTCAGAGCAAAATAAAAGTGTTTTTTCTATTAGAGCAGATGAAATATTACCTAGATCTTGCCTTGGCAAAGAAGACTGCTCCATTAAATCATATGGCTCAGACTTTTCCAGTTGTTGCTCTTCCACATCAACAACCTTAACGAGCTCTTCCTGAGACAGGCAGTTTCTGTTCTGAAGACTCCCAGAGTGGCTGTGCATGTACCACCTATTATCCGACAACTGGGACTTAGAAGAGGAAGACCTAGAAAGATGGATGAAAGGAGAAAACCATCACCAGCAATTGTGAAAGGACTAATCATGCTTCCCAGGCAGCCAAAGCATAAGTGAAAGAGCTCACTGTCAGAGAGATCAGGAATGACTAGCGAAAAAGAGCCCATGTGACAGCCCAGAAGTCTGAATCCATGCTGCCTGCCAGTATGTTAGGGCTGACGTATAACATCTCCTCTTAGGGTTTGGTCTGAGGCAGTATATCTCCTAGCTGTTTAAAAGCATGTCAGCAAATTTTACCAAATTATCCACTGCCACTCAACTCAAAATTCTATACACTATATTGCACTCAAGTCCAAATGGATGTGTTAGAATCAGATCTCTTATGAAGACAGAAAGTTGATTGATATTGACATCTATCTCTACACTCACTCTTTTTACTCAATTTTGGCGGAATTTATAGAATCAACCTTATTCCCTGCCTTTTCAACGTCCAAAGTCATTCTAAAAACAAAAGCCAACTATAAAATATTGTTAGAAAAGCATATGAACCAACTAAGTAGTCCTTCTACTCTTTCAGGTGTTTAGGACTTTGCAAAATAAGATACTTATCATAGATTTAAAGGGATTAAAATCAAAAGATTTTAAGAGATTAATTAATTTGAATAATTATTGGGTGCTTACTATGAGTCAGGCACTAAAGCATGACCTGAATTGCTGCTCTCAAGTAATCTAGTAGAGGCAGGAAGTCCAATCAATGTGTAGGTTCTATTATATAATAGAAATCTCTATTGGGTATCTGTGGAGGGAAGAGGAGCAGGAATATTTAGTCTGAATATTAAACGGACAGTTAGCTCACTGGTTAAAGAATGCCAGGGAGGTCATTACCTCCAAACATGGCTTCAGTGCCTGTGGAAGCCAGATGTTTTCATTCTCTGTCACAGCCATAACACACTAGCCTAAAAATATATCCTCAGTCAAGTCCAAGGGGCTTAGAAAAGACGGCATGATTATGTTACTGACAACCTGTCACCATTCCCAGAAAGGTAAGTGAAAAATATATACATGTGGCAAGGAATCAAGAAACATGAATTCCTTTTCCTTCCTATGATGGGAAGATGTGAGACTCTAAGGGTTCTGTGTCTCTCTTTCCTGAACTATCAAATAGGAATGAATAATAGTCTTATATTTGTCCTTTTATTTTCACAATCTGAATAGAAAAGATCAAAGGAGGAAGTAGGTATTTTTCAAAATACAAAGTGCTATACAGTCTTATATTAATAGTGATTTGAATACACATCCCTAAAAGGTATTCTGAACATTTCCTGGGATAAATAAACAGATAAACTTTTTCCAGAAAGGCAAAAATTTCAATTAAGGCAAAGGCTGCCTTGGAGAAGTCTACCATCACCCTCCAGGCTTGTTCAGGTTTTAGTTCTATTATATTTTATTCTGACCTTCAGAAAGGACAGATCTGTCTAATTGCACATTTCACATGTTATAGCTTATGCTGTAGGTCCAAAAAAACCTATATACAATTAAACAACAGAGTGTCCCAGAGCAACGAGAGGTTATAAATGTTTGTGTACAAAAAACTGAAGAAAATATGGTGAAAAAAGTTAACAAGAGTTCAATATAAGTAAAGATGTTAGATACCACAACTTAACATTTCTTACCTTTCCACTCTTGGTTCTTTATTTTTGCTGGTAGAACTATACGGAGATACTTGGAACTTGTCATCAGAAAGGCTTTCTGGATTCTGGCTTAGAGGACAATCATTACTTTTCTGTGGAGTTAATACTGCTTTAAATGGAATGAGAAAAGAAAGAAGTTTATTTTATTTCTTTGTCCTGATGGTGATAATTCAGATGAAGATATCAATTTTTTTCAAAAGTAGCAATTTGTGACAATCAAAAAAAAAATTTTCACACTCAAAAGTACAGTGCCTGGGTTAAAGTACAGTGGCGTCATCATAGCTCACTGCAACCTCAAACTCCTGGGCTCAAGTGATCTTCCTGCTTCAGCCTCCCAAGTAGCTGGGACTACAGGTTAGCATTGCCATGCCTGACTAATTTTTCCATTTTTTGTAGAGACGAGTTTTTTTTTTTTTGAAACAGAGGCTCACTCTGTTGCCCAGGCTAGAGTGAGTGCCGTGGCGTCAGCTTAGCTCACAGCAACCTCAAACTCCTGGGCTCAAGCAATCCTTCTGCCTCAGCCTCCCGAGTAGCTGGGACTACAGGCATGCGCCACCATGCCTAGCTCATTTTTTCTATATATATCTTTAGTTGGCCAATTAATTTCTTTCTTTCTATTTATACTAGAGACGGGGTCTCACTCTTGTTCAGGCTGGTTTCGAACTCCTGACCTTGAGCGATCTGCCCGCCTCAGCCTCCCAGAGTGCTAGGATTACAGGCGTGAGCCACCGCGCCCAGCTTTCTTAGCTTTATTAAACAGAGAATGCTAAATATATTTTAAAAAATCTTCTAACCTTTTAAATGTGTGCTCTCTGTACATAATTAAGATAGAAGCTCACATGCTTTGGTGCTTATTCTTCTATGTTTTTCTTAAAATATTGTATCCCTTTTTCTTAAAATGGGATCATGCTGTAGTTGCCAGTGCTTGTCATGTAGTTAGTTACTTGTTGAATGAGAGATGGCTTCACTTAAAAGATGAAATTGGGGACGGGTATGATTTTCACAAGTAGTCAGAAGCAAGTTCTCTCTGTAAGAGGAGTGATTTGAGCAGGCATTATGACTTCTGTGTTCCTGAGAACCTAGATGGTGAGAGAATGCAAGTATGAACTTAAGACATAAGGACAAATGATGGAGAGGTTGAGGTCACATGTAAATATACAAAAGCACTTACATGTTTTTTTGCTACATAGTAAAGAATATTGACAGTTTAGGAAAGAATTCTGTTTATTAGCATCCCTGCTCTGCAGATTTTCGCTTTCTGGCACTTCTGCGTTGCTGTGTCAGTGTTGTTTACTTAGACTGCTTGGGAGTAAGAACCAGAAACAAGGTAAATTACTAAGTACCTTTCTAGGTTCTGAGAACACAGCTATGAAGAGATAAAGTCCTTGCCCCCACTGTGTTTATATTTAGTAGGGAGAGAAGAGATGACAGTTAACCTTTACTGCTTGATAAAATATTTATTGATTCTTAGCTTTGGTGCTGGACATAGTGCAGTGAGTGAATTTCATGTAACTTACTTTGTAGTGTGCACATAAGATGCATATTTAGAGTATGCCAGGTAAGTGCTATGAAGAAAAATAAAGTAAGGAAAGGCTCATGGGAAGACTGCCTAGGTTGGGTGTGGGACACTGTCCTAGTTATAATCTGTATTTCTTGCACCAGCGTTGTTTCCAGGTCAGGGTATATATCAGTGGAAAAAACAAAATTCCTGTCCTTGTGGAGCTTATTATATTTTAATATGGGGGAATTCAGATATTAAAATTTAGTTGTTGATGCTATTTTATTTCCTTATTTTAATGAAGCCCACCTAATTGATAATTGTAGAGCACTTACATCAGTCCCTGACACATAAGAGCTCTGTGTTTAATAAATAAAATTTAAAGTTATTGGGGTATATGATGAGACCCACTTAATATACAAGTAAGTGTTTCTGTGAAACAACTTATTTTCTGTTTGTGGCAGAGAAGTCTTTTCTATATCTTCCTATTGAAGATTAAAATAAATTCAAGTCAGAGTGTTCAAAAAATGATCTTGTAGAGTTAACTGTACTCATTATATTTATTCTTAAACTCCTCCTACGAGTTGCGGTGATACTTAAGAATCAGGAGTAAAGGTAAGGAAGTTTTCAGTGCGATGTCATTACTTGAACCCTACTGGCAAACGACATCAGCTTTTATACAGTTTTCATTGATGAGTCTGTAGTTCAGGATGTGCAGGTAGGTTGTGATGTTACCACTCTAACAGTCTTCTAAAGTCTAACTAATGGCAGTTTATGGGAAGAAACTTGGATCATACTTTGACCCTCGTCTTTGTTTTTAAAGTTAACATAAAATAATCATACAGAATGTATTATATGTTAAGATTATTTCTGACTGATTATTTCAGAATGGTACAGTGAAAGGTGGAATGGTGCACAGATTTTGAGCCATACTACCTGAGTTATATCTGGGCTGTACCAGTCTTCCTTTGCTTTAGCTGTATATTGGGAATCTTCTCAGTAAATCATTTCCCTCTCAGATAATTTCACAAGGCAAAATGTTTGCCCCCTAAAAAATGCCAGTGACAAGAAATTTTGGGAAATTCTTTTACCCATTGCCTTCTTTGTGTATAAAGGAAGGAATGAAGTTAACTAATAGAAGTATCATTAGTTAATGGTTTGGCCCTGGAGCTATACTGCCTGTGTTCAGAATGGGCTCACCCACTTACTTAGTAACTATGTTCCACTTGCTAAGTTGCTTGCTGTACCTGAAATGCCATTTTTTTTTTAGACTAGTCAAGTGCAGTAGTGAGGAGGGGGGGAAGTAGTAGAAAGAAGGAGTTCAATCTGTAACTGACTGTGAACAATCAAGTGAGATAACTCACTATCTTCGGACCAGCCTGAAATGCCGTATTTTGATGGATTTTAAATAGGAGAGTCTCATGTCTCTACATGTCATCTACAATTTAGATGAATGGCGTTTTAGGTGTGAAAAATCAATTGAAGAGGAATGGGCCCTAATGAGGTGATGAAGCCCTAAATTAAGGCAGTGGAGTAACAGGAATGAGTGTGAAAAACAATGTTTAGGATGTAGTGAACGTTTGAGGGATCTCTAGTCATCTTTGTTCACTGTTCATTCCCCGGTGCTTTAACAGTGCCTTATTTATATTGCATGAATATGGATACGTAACATGAACATTTGTTGAAGCTAGTCGGTAGTAGGAAATACCTGAATGTCATTTGTTTTGGGTTCCGCTTTTTATTCTTATTTGTTAGTATTTGTCCTTATCATGTGTTTTTTTTGTGTTCCTGTGTTCTCTTTTTGTTTTGAATATATTGGAAACTTAGAGGCAACCTGTAGAGTCAGATTTTTTTAAAAGCCCTTTTTCTTTTAGTGTGGCTTTGTCGTCCTCTGCATTTTCAGTTTAGCTGGCTAACTATATGGTGGTGGGTAGTTAGACATCTGGAGCACATTAGCTATAGAGAAGGAGACAAGATGAAATAACTACAGTGTAACAGAAATTAAGTACAATATATTCCCTTCCTATTATATTTAGTAGGGGGAGTAGAGAAAGGCCTTTAAGAAGTAGAAGAGGTAATGATATTTTATTTCCTAACTCTGGCAGCAGAACTCTGAGGGAAATGGAAAAGCAAAGCCTGGGAGAAGTTTGTTGATCAGGGTGATCAAAAGTGTCAGGAATCAATTACTTTCAGCTGATCAGTAGTCAGTGCAGTCTCTGTATTTGAGATGGTAGTCTGCCATAGAGTGAGTTTGGAGTTTCTAGGTAATGCATCCTGATTGAGGGAACAAGCCAATGTTAGGAACAGGTTGAAATTCAGTTGGTCTAGGCAGGCAAGGCCTATGAACAGTCAGATTGTAGGGGGATGTATCTGAATAAAGACATTATGTTTATTAGCAAGAGACATTAAGGCAACTTACAAATTCCAACATTCTATTTACTCAAATAATGGACTCTTAAAAGTATAATTTATTGTCTCCTGGTCTTTTATTGATAGAATGGCTTTCATATTATGTCTATCATGAATTTCCGTGGTAATAGGAAAGAATTAAGTGAAATATAACTCCCCAACATGTAGGCATGCATATTATTGGAGCTGTATTAGATTAACATTTATCTACTTCACTGTACTTTAAAAGCATATGTAACAGCAGCCACATTGGAAACTACCAAAAGTAGCCTGAACTTCATTTCAACCTATCCCTAATCTTACTGGTCAGATTTACTTAGAAAATTCCAGTTATTGGAGGCTGAATCAGTAAGTTTTTTACTCTGGGCTTCCCATTCAGGCCACCTTATTCTTTTCTGCTTTGATCCAAATCATGCCATTTTCCTCATTCTCATTCCCATCATCATCAGAACATTAGGCAAGTTATTTATCTCTTAGTCTCTACTCTCATCTGGAAAATGTAAGTGTTCCTTAACTTTTGTCTTTTTTGTTTGCCTTCTCACTGAAGACAAAACTCAACTGGTAAAAATGTCATGTTCATATAGATTTGCAAAGTATAGATAAATGCATATGATTTAAAGAACTGAAATTTATTTATAGAAGTTCGAATAGTTTATTACATGTCTTTTATAGTTTCTGTTTTCCTCGGTCAACGAGATGACGAGGCTACAAAAACAAGTGAACTGAAGTTCTTTGCCTTTTGTGCACATAGTCTGTGGATAGAAGAGGCACACGTTTTAGCAGATTATTTTATCATCTATTTTGTATTACAAAGATAGGGACACCTGTGGCAGAGTAGAAAAAGCTCAGGTGTAACATTTGAAATTACAAGGATGAGTAGAATCTGCAGGTCTTTCTTAGTTATGATTATATCACCTATGTAAGCAACAGAAAATGAAAATTAAATTGCGTTTTTGTGAACTTCGTATTTATTTCCTTTACAGGTTAACATCAAGGAGTGAAATAGGAAAGGAAGTGTACCACTGCTCAGTTGTAGGGAAAAGGAAAAACTTAAGACAAATACTAGAGGCTCTAGAGCATGATACTTTCAGATTTATAAGTAATCAGTATAGGAAATATTAAGATAAGGAGTTAAGGCCGGGCGTGGTAGCTCACGCTTGTAATCCTAGCACTCTGGGAGGCCGAGGCGGGTGGATCGCTCAAGGTCAGGAGGTCGAGACCAGCCTGAGCAAGAGCAAGACCCCCATCTGTACTATAAAGAAATTAATTGGCCAACTAAAAATATATGTAAAAACTTAGCCGGGCATGGTGGCGCATGCCTGTAGTCCCAGCTACTCGGGAGGCTGAGGCAGAAGGATCCCTTGAGCCCAGGAGTTTGAGGTTGCTGTGAGCTAGGCTGACACCATGGCACTCTAGCCCAGGCAACAGAATGAGACTCTGTCTTAAAAAAAATAAATAAATAAATAAGGAGTTAAGTCTCATGAAGGTATACCATGGTTTTTGTTTTTGTTTTTTTCTTTCCTTTCGTTAATAAAACAAATTAAGTCAGAAGGCAGGCAAACCTGTTAGACACAGTCTACAGAAGCAGTGATGAGGGGTTTGAATTAGGACAGTGACAGTGGGCAGGGATACGTGGGAGGGGAGTGTGCGCACGTGTGTGTGTTTGTGTGTGTTTAGAGGTAGAATTGCAAGACCCTTTGACAGGATTGGGTCTGCCATAGAGGGATAGAAATCTGCTATGACTTTTTCTTTTTTTCTGTGACTTTTTTAGAGAAGTATGACTCTTTTAATTGAGCAATAGCAGTAGTATCCTGAGTTACCATTCTGAGTGCTTGCTGTATGTTTCTAGTGGGTGGTAATTGGTTTACAGTTGGGATGCTATGTGTAAGAATAGAATTGGGCCGGGGGAGGGGGTGGCTTCCAACTTTATGTAAGCTGACTCCAGTTTGAATTATTTAAAATGACTTTAAAATACTTTAGTTAATTTGAGAGATTAATGAAAATGGATTTTTATGACCATAAGTTTCATCCTTGTTATCAGCAGAACATTTGGTTTTTGAATAATTAATACTTTATTCTTTTTCAGTTAATGATTTATAGTATGATGGCTCCAGGTAAACTTAACATAAATACAGAGAAGAACCTACTTTTTAAAATACATACAAGTTGCAAAGTCAAACTACTTAAAGGGCCAAGCTGATAACTTAATGAATAGAGCAGCTAGGTTTAAGACAGCAAGGAAT
Source organism: Lepilemur ruficaudatus (assembly GCA_963574885.1). NCBI lineage: Eukaryota > Metazoa > Chordata > Mammalia > Primates > Lepilemuridae > Lepilemur > Lepilemur ruficaudatus. The sequence continues at coordinate 13,679 of CAUYRT010001968.1, forward strand.
GGTGAGGAATCTGGAGTTTCAAATGCTCTACCTGAAGGATTCAGAATCAAAAGGTTTTAAAAACACTGTTATTGGGTGTCTCTAAATAAAAAAGGACATATCCCTAAACCACCAGTTTTCTTCCTTTTATATGAACAAAATGCTGGAATAATCATTCAAATGCTTTGATATGTCAAACTGTAATATATTTAAGGGTCAGATGACTTAAGTTGAATTAGCCATAGTTTGTACATTAAATGAAAGTGCATAAACATAACATCATGTGTGACTTTTAATGGAGATAAATGGCAAACCTTGTTCAGCAGATACTGTTAAATGAAGGTGCTTAAAATTGTTTCTAAAACACCCTTATCTCAAATATTAACAAAATAACTAAATTTACTGTGCCTGAGATCCCTTAATCTTGATCTTGATTTTTTTTTTTCTTTTTTTTGGAAACATAGTCTGACTCTGTTGCCCTGTGTAGAGTACGGTGGCATCAGTCTAGCTCACAGCATCCTCAGACTCCTGGGCTCAAGCAATGCTCCTGCCTCATCCTCCAGAGAGGCTGGGACTACAGGCGTGTGCCACCACGCCTGGCTAATTTTTCCATTGTTTAGTAGAGACAGGGTCTTGGCTCTTGCTCAGGCTAGTCTCAAACTCCTGAGTTCAAGTGATCCTCCCGCCTCGGCCTCCCAGCGTGCTAGGATTGCAGGCATGAGTCACTGTGCCCAGCCCTTGATGTTAATTTTGAAAATTGTATTTTCATGAGCATACTTTCATACAGTGTATTTTCTAATACAAGCAGAGGATTTCTTTTATAATTGTCTTTGAAAATTAAAGTAGTGGAATGGGACAGGGAATAAAATTGGGATTAAAGTTTAATTTTTCTTCTGTTTCTTACTCTTAGATGGGAATGATGAACAACCCCAGCCCTTACAGTTCCCCATATACCCAGAATTCTGGACAGCAGATTGGAGCTAGTGGCCTTGGTCTCCAGATTCAGACAAAGACTGTACTACCAAATAGCTTACCTCCATTTGCAATGGACAAAAAGGCAGTTCCTGGTGGAGGAATGCCCAACATGGTGAGTACTAATCAATTATAAACTTGTTTTCAAACTGGCATTTTAACAAAGTAATTGTTAAAGTCTCATACCTTCTGTACACACGCTAGGATTTATACACACTAGGAACTTCAATAGATGTATAATGGATGACCCATGTGAGTAAGGAAGCGTGTTCCTCCTTTCCATTTCTTATGGTATTTTTAAAAGTTCCTTGTGGTTATTGATAAGTAAGAGTGGTGATCAAAACAGGAGCAAGTGGGCTGCTACAGTGAAGTTTTAGGGACCTGCCATTCAGCAGCTTTGTCTTGTGAGTGTTTGTATAGGATAGGAAAGTGGAACCTTTCTCCTTTTGAGAAGGACTCTCTGGCAAAGGATCCCAACTCTCAATGACCATATCCACTGATTTTATTTGATTCTACTATACAAAAGTAACCTCCCCATCAAAAATTTCATGTTGTTTTAAACAGTGATGTTTGTTTTAGAAAATTGTCAGTAGAGTCTAACATTGTTATTTTTTCTAAAGTAAAACTTTTTAATTGTAAATGTGTCAAGTAGTCTACATTCACCTTTGTAAAAAATTGTCCTACAATAATTTTATTTCTTTTTCAGATGTTTCAGTTTTTGACTTTGTATCATATGTTCAGTAAATGCCTGTATTTCAAATATTCAGCTAAGTACTAGAGATATAAAGGTGAATAAAACATGGCATCTCTTGTCTTCAGAAATCTTTGCTTTTTTATTGTAAAAACTAAATTTCCTCCAGTTTACAAAACCTAATTTCCTACCCACTTGAAAGACCCCTGCTGAGTCTACCAAGAAGCTCTTCATTGTTCTTTAAAATCTAACTTGGATGTGCTTTTTTTATTCTTTTTTTTTTTTCATGAGGGAGGCGTAGTGAGGAGGGTTCAGTTTCTTTCTTTCTTTTTTTTATTGAGACAGAGTCTCACTCTGTCGCCCTGGCTAGTGTGCAGTGGCATCGTGATAGCTCACTGCAACCTCAAACTCCTGGGATCCTCCTGCCTCAGCTTCCCAAGTAGCTGGGTTGACAGGCACGTGCCACTGCGCCTGGCTAGTTTTTCTGATTTTAGAGATAGGGTCTTGTTCTTGCTCAGGCTGGTGTCAAACTCCTGAGCTCGATCAATTTTCCTTCCTCGGCCTCCCACCGTGCTAGGATTACAGGTGTGATCCACCACACCCAACCTTGAACGTGCTCTTAACTTCAGACTCCTCATTTTTTCCTTAGCCCACTGGAGTTTACCATGTTGTCCTTTTTGCTTTTGCTCTCTGTATATTTTACATACTTTGATTATATTTCAAACAATAATTTGTTTCCTTACTAAATTGAGCTGCTTGATGGTAGGAGCCATCATTTATTTATATTTGAGTCCTCTGTGTCAAAAAATGGAGTCTGACATACAGTAAACCATAAAGGTTTTAATTGAAAATAATCCAGAACCTTGTTTATTAAAAGATAGCACGCAATGACAACTACTGTTAAATGTACCTTTATTGTTACATCCCTTAGGGCCAGCAACCGGCCCCGCAGGTCCAGCAGCCAGGCCTGGTGACTCCAGTTGCCCAAGGGATGGGTTCTGGAGCACACACAGCTGATCCAGAGAAGCGCAAGCTCATTCAGCAGCAGCTTGTTCTCCTCCTGCATGCTCACAAGTGCCAGCGCCGGGAGCAGGCTAATGGGGAAGTGAGGCAGTGCAACCTTCCCCACTGTCGCACAATGAAGAATGTCCTAAACCACATGACACATTGCCAGTCAGGCAAGTCCTGCCAAGGTGAGTGGGCCCATGGGGTTACTGTGCATAGTAATTAATATTTACAGTCGGGGGAAGAGAGAAACTGTTATCAAGTCTATTTTGAGGTGACATATATGTTTATTACCTTGATTGTGGTGATGGTATTACAGGTGAACTCATCAAAATGTATGCATTAAGCATGTGCAGTTTTTACACCTCAATAAAACTTTAAAAAAATCTCAGGCTGGATGCAGTGGCTGACACCTATAATCCTAGCACTTTGGTAGGATCACTTCACAGGCAAGGAGTTTGAGACCAGCCTAAGCAACATAGCGAGACCCCATCTCTACAAAAACACAGACATTAGACAAGTTCATGCCTGTACTTCCAGCTACTCAGGAGGATAAGTCAAGACGCTCACTTACTTCAGCCCAGGAGTTTGAGGATGCATGAACTGTGATCATGCTACTGCACTCTAGCCCCAACAAAAGAGCAAAGCCCTGTCTCCAAACAAACAAATAATTTTTCTCTTTTTTTTTTTTTATTTTTGAGACAGAGTCTCACTCTGTTGCGCCAGCTAGAGTGCCGTGGCATCAACCCAGCTCACAGCAACCTCAGACTCCTGGGCTCAAGCAATCCCTGCCTCAGCCTCCCGAGTAGCTGGGACTACAGGCATGTGCCACCATGCCCGGCTAATTTTTTCTGTATATTTTTAGTTGGCCAATTAATTTCTTTGTATTTTTAATAGAGATGGGGTCTCACTCTTGCTCAGGCTGGTTTTGAACTCCTGACCTTGAGCAAACCGCCCACCTCGGCCTCCCAGAGTTAGGATTACAGGCGTGAGCCACCGTGCCCGGCCCAAATAATTTTTCTTAAAATGAGCATTCCATTGCCTGGATATACCACCAGTTTATCCATCCACTTGGTAAAGAACATTTTGACGGTGTCCCTCTTTGGGGCAATTTTGAAAAAAGCTGCGTTTAATAATCTGTTTTGAGGCTACTTTACTGATAGGGTCTGTCTTTTAAAAATTTTTTTGTTTTTTGTTTTTTTTTTGAGACAGAGTCTCATTCTGTTGCTGGGGCTTAGAGTGCCGTGGTGTCAGCTTAGCTCACAGCAACCTCAAACTCCTGGGCTCAAGTGATCCTCCTGCCTCAACCTCCCAAGTAGCTGGGACTACAGGCATACACCACCATGCCTGGCTAATTTTTTCTATATATTTTAGTTGTCCAGCTCATTTCTTTCTATTTTTAGTAGAGACGAGGTCTCACTCTTGCTCAGGCTGGTCTCGAACTCCTGAGCTCAAGCGATCCTCCCGCCTTGGCCTCCCGGAGTGCGAGGATTACAGGTGTGAGCCACCATGCCCAGCCTAGGAGAAGAAATTTTAAAGGTCTTCTCTTTTGTTGTGATCCTCAAGAGACTTTGGTTTGCCCCAGCACAGCATACTTTACATATTATTGAGGGTTTGCTAATTGTCATTCAGGCAAATACCCAATTTAGTAAACTTTCACTCAACTAGTTTTACTTAATTGAATATAATTTGTGTAATCATTAAAAGCTCTTTACAGGCATGTGTGTTGTAATATTGGTTTGGAATACCTTTACTTAGAACTAAGTCAGTTGTATAGAATGGTGGTGAAAATGAGGGCTCTAGAGCCAGACTGCTTGAGTTAGAATCTCACTTTGGGTACTCAGTGACTGTGTCCAAATAACCGTTTTTTTGCCTGTTTTCTCAACTGTTAAATTCTGTATTAATAGGGACTACCATACTGTGTTGTTACGAAGATGAAATGAGTTAATACATTTGTAGCATTTGTTTCAATCAATTAGCTGCTATTAATGTAAAAAATAACTTACTCTAGAGAAAATACTTTCTTCTTTTTAGTGGCACACTGTGCATCTTCTCGACAAATTATTTCACACTGGAAGAACTGTACAAGGCATGATTGTCCTGTGTGTCTTCCCCTCAAAAATGCTGGGGATAAGAGAAATCAACAGTGTAAGTAATGAAGTCTTCTGAGAGTTTATGCCAACAGTATTCTTAGAGGTTCCTGTGAGTACCTGGTGCTGTGTCATACTATGTTGAAGAAATGGTATTTTCCCTTTTACATTTTCTGCTTCCTACTAAACCTCATGTTAGTGCATAGAATTGGACTGCTTGGTAACTAAAATAAGATCCAGGAACTCTCAGTATTCTTCTATGAAAACAGCAATAGGACAATTTATTAAATATGCGAATTTTATTTATTTGTTTATTTTTTTTTGAGACAGAGTCTGGCTCTGTTGCCCGGGCTAGAGTGCCATGGCGTCACCGTAGCTCACAGCAACCTCAAACTTCTGGGCTCAAGCAATCCTTCTGCCTCAGCCTCCCAAGTAGCTGAGACTGCAGGCATGTGCCACCATGCTTGGCAAATTTTTTCTGTATAATTTTAGTTGTCCAGCTAATTTCTTTCTATTTTTTAGTAGAGACGGGGGTCTCACTTTTGCTAAGGCTGGTCTCGAACTCCTCAGCTCAAGCAATCATCCTGCCTTGGCCTCCCAGAGTGCTAGGATTACAGGCATGAGCCACCGTGCCCGGCCCAACATGCGAATTTTAAAGATCAATCCTTTGGAATTGGACAAGTTACTCTTTTTTAGCCATGATCCACATATCCCAATAATTTGAAATGATTCAAATAGAAAATTCAGATTATTTTTATAATCTTGGGATAAGAAGAGCTTTTCTTAGTAACAGACAAATAAGACTGGTTTTGGTGGCTCACGCCTATAATCCCAGCATTTTGGGCAGCTGAGGCTCAAGGATTACTTGAGGCCAGGAGTTAGAGACCAGCCTGGGCAACATAGCAAGACCCTGTATCTACAAAAAATTTTAAAATTAGCCAGTTGCATTCCTATAGTCCCAGCTACATGGGGGGACTGAGGTAGGAGGATCACTTGAGCACCGGAATTTAAGGCTGCTATGAGCTATGATGATGCCACTGCACTCTAGCCCAGGCAACAAAGTGAGATCCTGTCTGAAGAAAAAGACAAGTCACGAGTAAAAAGATTGTTTTAAAAATGCAGCTCCCGCATCTCTCTAACAACAAAAAACATTTAGGGTTGAAAGACAAATTTGAGGAGTAAATGTACAACATGTAAATATGGAATTAAGTTTTATAAATTTATGAAAAAATTATAACAGTATAAAATTGGCAATAAGAAAAGAGAATTCACTAGAGGGGAGAAAATCCAGAAGAGTTCAGTATTAAATTAAGAATTGAAATAAGGTACTATTTCTCTCCTGTCATTGTGGCAGAAATGTTGCCTGTTGTTGGTATATTTATGGCTGTAAAGTGTTTATACACTGTTGGTAGGAAGATTGATACAGCCTGTGGGAAGGCTATTTGGTGCTTAGGATCAAAAAGCCTTTTATACCAACAAGGTCCTTTGAACAATCCAGTTCTGTATCTGGAAATTTTTTCAAGTAAATTACGGGACATCAGAGGTGTGTCATAAGCATATAATAATTTCATGTGTTTTGAAGTTTACTCAAACATGTCAGTCTTTTTTTTCTTGCCAGCTTTAATGCTGTGATACCATATCTTTGTTTTTTCTAGCAATTTTGACTGGAGCACCCGTTGGACTTGGAAATCCTAGCTCTCTAGGAGTGGGTCAACAGTCTACCCCCAGCCTGAGCACTGTTAGTCAGATTGACCCTAGCTCTATAGAGAGAGCCTATGCAGCTCTTGGCCTACCCTATCAAGTAAATCAGATGCCGACACAACCCCAGGTGCAAGCAAAGAACCAGCAGAATCAGCAGTCTGGGCAGTCTCCCCAAAGCATGCGGCCCATGAGCAACATGAGTAAGTTTGTGTTATCCTAGTAACATGTGATGCTGGTTGTGTGTGAATGACATTAAGTGGAAAATTAACTCCTTAATTTATTACACTCTTTTTTTTTCTTTCTGTATTTTTTTTTGCACAGTACATGTTTAATTTCTTGAAGTTTTTTTTTTTTTAATTGTGGGTAAGTTACCCCTTATATTCATCTAATAGAAGTAACTGCCACTGGTTTATAATCCTCCTTGATCCTTTTTTGCATATGTGAACTTAAATTTTTTAATTTGCAGGAATGAGATCCCATGCATTATTCCATAACAAACTCTCTTTAACATTGTATAGCCATCTTTGCTATTCAGTACCCCATTTATCCTTTTAAATGATTGTCTAATATTTCATTGTACACAATAATTTTTTACAGATGGACATTAAGGTTTCCAATTGTTTTGCTGTTTTAAACCAGACAACAGAAATTGTTGTTTTGACTTGATGAAATATTGTTTTGGTTTGTGTAATCTATACATACGCGTGTGGTGGTTGTTAACATTGATTTCCATGTATCTGGCAGGAGGAATAATGTGCCTTTTGAAACAGTTTTTTGTGGGTTTTTTTTTGAGACAGTTTCACTCTCTTTCCTGGGCTAGAGTGCCATGGTGTCAGCCTCGCTCACAGCAACCTCAAACTCCTGACTCAAGTGATCCTCCTGCCTCAGCCTCCCAAGTAGCTGGGACTACAGGCATGCACCACCATGCCCGGCTAATATTTTTCTATTTTCAGTTGTTTGGCTAGTTTCTTTCTATTTATAGTAGAGATGAGGTCTCGCTCTTGCTCAAGCTGGTCTGGAATTCCCGAGCTCAAACAATCCTCCTGTCTCGGCCTCCCAGAGTGCTAGGATTACAGGCGTGAGCCTCCGCGCCCAGCCTTTTAAACAGTTTTTTGAGTGCACTATTTGCCTCACCTCTTCCTATCTATGATACAACGGGAAGAGCAAGAGGTGTTATAATATCCTACTTTGGGATATATTTGTTTCCGATTGCGTGTGATAAAAAGTTGGTGTCAGACAGTTAAAACATCTAAGCTATTTTCTTCAAATAGGATATCCAGCACTGGTGAATCCATAGCTGTCTTTTTTGTTTGTTTTTTTGGTGACAAAGTCTCACTCTGTCTCCCCTGCTAGAGTGCAGTGGCGTCATCCTGGCTCGCTGCAGCTGCAAACTCAAGCAATCCTTCTGCCTCAGCCTCCTGAGTAGGTGGAATTAAAGGCTTGTGCCACCATACCCTGCTAATTTTTTCTATTTTTTTGCTCAGGCTGATCTCAAACCCATAGCCTCAATCTATCCTCCTGCAGTCCTAGGGTTACAGGTGTGAGCCACTGCACCCAGCTGATTTCATTCAAGAAGCAATGTTTTCACATTGAAATTTTTTCTTGATTTTTACCTAATCAGAGACTTAGATGAATTTCCTTAGAAAAATTTCTGTGGATAATTGTAGAGCAGCTTGTCTATTTTTACTATTTCATGAGAAACAATGCTAATTTGTTAAAGAATTATTGAGTGAGCAACTTTTTTTTTTTTTTTTTAAACTGGACCAGGGAATGGGATAGGGAGAAATCTTGCCTTTCCAAGGCTTATTTTCATGTCTTCTGTATTGAAAGTACGTGAATAGGGGTTACATGGATATGGGGACTTGAATATTTTCCACTCTTTCTTGTTTCATATCTTTGGTTTTAGAATTAGCATTGCTTTCTTCTCTCCCATTCCATGCTATGCAAAGTGTACCTTTCCTCTTTCCTTAAGTTTTAGCATGTTGATCTAATGCAGTTGTCTACCTTTGACCTGGAATTTGACCTTTGTAATTGGTTTGTTCCCATTCATTTTTCAAAATCTGCATATATTTTATTTTATTTTATTTATTTATTTTTTTGAGACAGA
>CAUYRT010001975.1:0-21453 GCA_963574885.1 Lepilemur ruficaudatus
ACTCTGGGAGGCCGAGGTGGGTGGATTGCTCAAGGTCAGGAGTTCGAAACCAGCCTGAGCAAGAGCGAGACCCTGTCTCTACTAATAATAGAAAGAAATTAATTGGCCAACTAAATATATATAGAAAAAATTAGCCGCGCATGGTGGCGCATGCCTGTAGTCCCAGCTACTCGGGAGGCTGAGGCAGAAGAATTGCTTGAGCCCAGGAGTGTGAGGTTGCTGTGAGCTAGGCTGGTGCCACGGCACTCTAGCCTGGGCAACAGAGTGAGACTCTGTCTCAAAAAAAAAAAAAACCAAAAAGTGATGAATTTCCTCCCTCTAGAGATATAAACAAACAGAGGCTGAATGCCCACTTTAATAAAAGGAGGGAGGTCAGAGAGCTGAACTTTTTTGTTTTCTTTCTGAGATTGTTTGATTCAATATATATTTTTAGGACATCCGACATAGTTTATCTTTTTATTGAGAAATATTGACATACTAATAATTTGTTATACACTTATATGTTCTGATTCCCATGGTTGTCATTTAATTAAGGTTGCTTTATAGGGGCTGTGGCAGGCAACCTCGAAGTTGGTCTCCCAACAATCCCAACTCCTGATATTCACGTTCTAGGATCGTTGTCTCCTCTTGCGTGTGGGTTGGACTTTGTGACTCACTTATAATGAATAGAATGCAGCAGAGGTGATGGGACATCAAGACTGAGATTAGGTTACAAAAAGACTGTGGCTCTTGCAGTGGGCCTTCTCACTGACAGAAGACAGCTGGCAGGCTGTAAACAGTCCCTGGAGAGACGAGGAACGGATGCTCTCAGAATTGAAAATCCTGCCAGCAACAAGGTGAGTAAGTTTGGAAGCAGATCCTCCCCCAGCTGAACTTTGAGGTGACAGTACTGTGGCCAGCAGTTTGGCTGCAACCTCATGAGATACCTGACTGAGGCGCCCAGCTATTGTGTGCCCAGATTCCTCACCTACGGAAACTAGGAGATAATAAATCTGTATTGTTTTAAGTCACTGAGTGTCGGGACAATTTGTTACGCAGCTAAAGATAACAAATACAGTTATCCTTTTAAAAATTATCCTAATGATGAAGACACATGCCTGAATTTCCTTTGGTTTGTAAACTTCCATTTTAAAATATTCTTATTATGCAGAATTGAGAGCTTGTTTGGAGGTTCTAGCAGGGGAGTGCAGCTACTCATATACCCTTGACCAAAGACCGGGGAAGGTCATCTAGCGGGGAAGGTCATCCTCTTTGACTGAGCGCGCAGCTTCGGGAGGGACGCACATGGAGCAGTGAGGGAGGAAGGGGACACCCGCCTAACCAGCCAGATCACATCCGCAGAATTGAATAGTTAATTTATGTAGTATCAATGTTGTAGGTAACTGGATAAAATTTGACTCAAAGAAGTAAATGCATTCAATGTTCCTCTTATTTATTTCTAACATGTAAAATAGAGGCAAGTCTTACAGGCAATTTTGATGCTTGAACAATTCTCTAATGAACATTAACTGCAAATTTCAACTTTACTCTTTAGTTATCAGAGATTAAGAAGTGAATGTTGATATACACACAAAGTCCATAAGTTTTAGGAATATTCCTGTCTTAAAACTAATTATTAAATTTTTTTCAATGTTCTAAATATAGTTCTATAAATTATTTTATAAGGACCCTAAACACCTCATTCAAGCTTCCAATTGAAAAACAAAAACAAAAACTGCTTGACCCCCTAGTGGGGAAAATAGATATGCCATAAGGCTGATACTACAGTAGAAAACAAACCTGGACTGACCTGAGAGAAAACCCTTTGAGTTTTCTTACTTAGTCTTATGATTCTGGATAAAATACACTGTCACTGACAGCTGTTTTAGGACATGGGCCTGTGTTTGGAAAACTAGAAGGCCTGCAGCCCTCGGACTTCTTTGGCAGCCAAGCACAATTTCTTTCCATCCTAACTTTAAGATATACACTCTGGAAGTATCCTAACTGGCTCTTCCCATCCCCTGACACCATTTCTACCTTATCCTTAATAAAAACTGAGTTATTTTTCCATTCTTATCAGATCTGTCAAATTTGGTTGATCTTTTTTCTTTATGCATTACTTGTGATCAATAACGTTAGGGATGAGTAATTACAGGGACTTGGGGTAGAGCAAAGGTGCATTTGCAGCATATAAATGGAAGAAAAAGCAATAGACTGCCTGTTTGGTGGGCCTCTCTCTAAGCCAGCAGCATGTCTTGGGGTCAATATCCAAATGGAAAGAACAACTCAAATTTGGGCTCTGCCCATGCCATTAAATCCCCACTCCTAACTATCTTATTTTTTTTTTTGCTATAAAATGATCCCTCAACCAATTACCCTTCCAAACAAACTCAGAAAAAAACAACTCCAAAAATGTTAATGCTATCAGTTATAGATCTACTATGGGACTGAGGAGTCAGCATTGGATAAAAGTTTTAGATTTTCTGATTGGTACCAAGAAAATTAGTACAAACCAACAATGATCTAAGACATGTAGCTTCTGTTTATATGGCTACTAATGTGGGGCAGACACTTTAATTTCACCCATAGACTATCCCTTATAATAATCCTAAAGGGCAGCTCTTACTCATTTAAATAACTTTGCCCATGGCACCTAAAGCCACATCAGACACACAGCAAATGATAATAATTGTCTGTGGGGTGAAAAGAAGTAGTGATGTGTAGTGTAAACTCCTGGGAAGAGTAACAGACCCCTCACTGTGCTGTTGTCAAGGCTACTGGCGCTGTCCTTGGGCTTAGGGTCAATTTAGGACATCTAGGGAATCTGCTCTAGCTTAGCGGGAGCTAGAAGTCTTATAGAAAACTGAATATCATAATAACCACAGTTAATATTTATTGAATATTTAGGACAGAATCCTGGATCTTATTATCACCCCCAGTTTGCAGATGAGGCAACCAGGTCTAGAGAGATCAAATAATTCAGATGAATTCACAAGGTTAGAAAAATTTCAGAGAACACTGGTTGAAATCCAAAACACACACACTTGACTCCTAGGATATATACTGCTTGAGAGCACCCTGAAGCCTCTCCTTAATAAACTGGACAATGTTAATTCCTGAAGTATTTCTTTACACAAACTAATCTGGGCTATTTTCTTCTCTAAGCTGCCAGTAAAAGTTGTAAACTGGAGGCTGGTGAGCTAAACCTTAGAAACATCTTACTTGGCCTCAAACAGGCTCCTCTGAGCATTTAGGAAACCGTGCCATCAAAATTTATCCAAGTCTCTCATGGTCATTCTTGCTGTGTTTTTGTTTGCCAACATTAAGAAAAGAAAAACAAATGCAAAAAAACCCAGAGGAGAAATGCCTCCCATCAAACCAGCCTTCTGCTAACATGCAGTGCAGGAATGTCTGTGAGAAGAGGTTTAATGAGGTCTCTATTCACAGTTTTAAAGCTGGAACAAATGTCAACATTTGAAAAATCAAGGGATTTCACATAGAAATCCAGATTTCTGGCTTCTCTTGAAACAGAAGATCTGGCAACACGGAACAGACATTCCTGCATAGCAATAATAGATTGAACAGAAGAGCAGCTGCCCCTTGACAGAGCACACAGCTACCTATGTTACTATGTTCTCCAACTAATCCTCATTACCTTACCCCAGCTCGCTGGACTCGCACTCACCGCCTGGCCACTGCAGGCATCTGAGATTGCAACTGCTGGTCTAACATTTCTCTCTGTTGTTTGAACACTGTAATAATCAAAATTGAACTTAAACTCTAAAGATGGCTTGATGATTGAAGAACTGAGCAGAAAGAATGCTTCTGAGAATGAGGAATGCTGACAGGTAGATGGCATTGACAACCAAGCCAATCTGCCTTGAATACCTGAGTTCAGCCTAGTCCACAGGCCTTACTGAACCATGGGCAACTTTACCCTCAGCCATCTCATAATATTGGCCTGTGAATAACTGGTGCTTGCCAATGCTAGTAGGTAAAATTCAAAGATGATCCAGCTGACCCATATACATATGCCCTCATATTAAATATAATCTTGAGTGTGGGTGTAACCTGTAACTTGCTTCTAACCAACAGAATATGGCAAAGGTGAGGGGCTATCACTCCGGGGATTGTGCTGCATATTTGGCAAAGATGGACGGATATTGCAGAGGTCCCTAAGAAGTTGACTTTGAGTTAATCACAAGGGAGGGCAACCTGATTAAATCAAGTGGGTCTGATCTGTTCAGATGAGCTTGTTAAAAGAGGGTCATAGCCTTCCCTGAAGCCAGGGACTTGAAACAGAAGAGTTGCACAAAGTGAAGTTTACAGTTGCAAGGAAATGAATTCTATCAACAAACACGTGAGCTCAGAACAGAATTCTAAACCTCAGAGGAAAACACAGCCCTGTTGACACTTGTTTGCAGCTTTGCGAGACCCTAAAACAGAGGACTCATCAAAGTTGTACCTGGACTCCCGAACCATGGAAACTGTGAGACAGTAAATGTATATTATTTTAAACTACTAAGTTTGTGGTAATGTGTTATGCAGAAACAAAACTAACACACCATATTTCTACCCTCATTAGTTGTCATCATTCCAGTAGCTTCCTTCTTTCGAGGGCCCAGGCACGGAGTACCAGGCACTATGCTTTTCATTTATTAGTGCTGTCTTACTTTAAATGCAGACACAATGAAGAGCTTGGAAATTTATTCCTTAAATTTATCTCAACAGGATACATTAATGTTCTCACAAAAAGGTAAAAAAGAAAAAACTACAAATAGATTTTTTAATATAAAAGGGAAAATGAAACAGATTCCTTTCAGTAGTTTCAAAGCATGAGCCACATTTCAAATATCTTTCCCTGGACTTTGGTATGCATCCCAATTCCAGATTTTCTTTAATACATAAAAATTAAATTAGAGTGCCTTTGTACATTTGAAGGACTGTGCTCGTCTAAATGACAGCTGGCTAGAAGAAGCGGGATCAAGGCAAGAATTCCTGCTGCCCCCTTCCCGTGCCCATGTGCACAAGCAGACCCCAAGTCAATGAGGAGGCAACACTGACAATTAGCATTAGAAAGGACGTGGGTGTTCCCTTGGGAAATAAATGGGGCTATGTTCCTAATAAAGCGGCAGGAAGAGGAGGCTCTCAGAGTCAAAGAATCATGCAGACTGACTGCCTTTGATTGGAAAAGATAAGAAAATCTAGTAAGATCCCAGTACTAGATGCCCGTGAAGACAACATGTGACAATTTCATCTCAAATCAATTAAAAAAAAAAATCCCTCTAAACACAGCTATGGGATTAATTTACAATATGTTCCTACTGCTATCTTGATTACGCTTATAGGTCCTCAGGGAGAATGCACTTACTTGCTTGGAACTTTGTGTTATTGTTTGTGCTTCGAATCAGCTGAAATGCCTTTTGAAATCCCACCGCGTGCTGGGTGGGACTGTCGGAAGACTTGACGCTGCTGACGAAGGTGGACATTTTCCTTTTCGTCTCGCTGGTGGCTGGAGAAAGGAAGGTTTTATAACACTGGTCCAGTGAGCAAGTCCTCACGGTATCTGCCACAGTCAACACAGAAATCTGGAGGAAAGGAAAAAAACCAAAAAAAAAAAAAGCTTATCTTGCCACGTAAAGGCTTTTTGGTTTTTTTATGTAACGGAAGAGCCCAACTGAGGGAGAAGGCCTACAGAACCGTTTCTGACAGTTTATTTAAATACAAATAAATGCCTGGAGGCATCAATCTATCAAATTTGAAAAGGATTAAGTAAGAATTGATTAAGGGGGGAGACTCTAGAGTTTGTTTTTTGTCCCCAGATGAAGTAGCAGTATTGTGTTCACATATAACATTTAAAAAACAAGAAAGTTATTTCATGCAGAGAAATGTTTAGCAAGAGCTAACCGTCTTGGTTTTCAAATGAGAAGTGGGGTGAGGGCAGGGGAATGGGGTGTGTGTTTTACGCAAGGAGGTTAGTGAGCAAAACCTACGGGGCTGGCAAAGGCACAATGATAAAGGAGAAAATGTCCACGGGCGATAGATTATCGTTAGCAGCACACATACCTCTCGCTCTCGGAGGCATCCTGGAGATTAGCAAAGCACTAGCAGCCTCCCCTTCTCCCCAGCGTCCCATCAATCTTGGGATAAAGTTCAGCCACCCAGCAGCATCCAAACCCCCCACCCTTCTCCTCCTTAGTGTAACTTCCAGAGTGAAAGTCACGGCTAATTAGAAACCTTAACAGGAGCCTTATGCGACTCAGTTTGGTGGCAGTGGTGGTTATAAAAGAGATTTTTGGATTGGCAGCGGCTTCCCTCAAATATCAGAATAAAAACTAAACCACTCTCTTTTTCCAAAGCCACTTTAAACATAGATTAAAAACAAAATACACAGATGGTCCCTGACTTATGAAGGTTCAATTTTTAACTTTTTGACTTTATGATGGTGCAAGAGCAATATGCAGTCAGTAGAAACTGTACTTCAAATTCACAATTTTGATCTTTCTCCAGGCTAGCGACACACAGGACCATACTCTGGAGATACTGGACAGTGACTGCAAGCGGCAGCTCCTGGTCAGCTACACGATCATGAGGGTAGAAACCCATACGTTACAGCGGACTGTATGAAATGAATTACATGAGACGATCAACACTTCATTATAAAATGGACTTTGTATTAGATGATTTTGCCCAACTGTGGGCTGACGTAAGTCTTCTGTACATGCACGAGGTAGGCTGAGCTAAGCTATGTTGTTCTGTAGGTTAGGTGTATTAAATGCATTTTTGACTCATAATATTTTCAGCTTAGGATGGGACTTAACCCCACCATAAGTCGAGGAGCATCTGTATATCACAAAACAATAAAGTACTTTTAAAAAGGCATTCAAGGGGGACCCCACGCCACAGGGGTCACCGGGATAATTGTCACCTTATCGTGTTCGTCGATGGCGCTGAGGATGACCTGAGCAGCGTCCTTGGCAATCTGGAGCTGGGTGTCAGTGACTGAAGCCCCATGGTCCAGGATCACTACTATGTGCTTTGACTGTGGCCGGACGGTAGAGACGTAGATGGGTCTAGAGGGAGGAGAAGCTCTCTAAGGTCAGTCTCGGTTTAGGTAAAAGGCCTCAACACAGCTGTGGACACTACAGATGTGCGGGCATGTTGGTCTCTATGTGTTCTTCCAGGGATGGCACGAGGATGGAGAGATGAGCACGGAAGAAGAAACCGTATTGGTGCATTGCAAACACCACCTCAGGACAGCACTGTGTGCCTGCGGAACAGGGACTGGCGAAATGTACCTTCTAAAGGCGGAAGCAACCAAGAGAAGCTTTTCCGAAGCAAAGCCTTTGGGAGGGTGGCTTTTTCAGCACACTTGAAAGTCAAACTCTCTCCCCTCTGTGTAGCGATGCTGCCCACTGTTATCCATTTTGCTACACGGAGTAGAGGGGGTGGCACCTTGGGCCGAGAGATAGGCCAAGAGGGAGGGAAAAAAGGTCCCCTCGCCAGGGCTGGATTCCCCTTTGCAGACTTAGAGTGGGGCTCTGCTAGGAGTGAGGCAGCCTACAACCTGTGAGCACGCTGAGCAGCTTTGAATAGCAGGTTTGGATTCCCTCTTCTCATACAAAGGCTTCTGCTAAGAGGCCCCTTTCCTTTCTGCACTGAAACAATTCACACAGGTCAGCCACCAAAAGGCCTCTTATCAGAGCATTTAAAACTGTGCCATCAAAATTTGTCCAAGCCTGTGATAGCCACTCTTCTTGCCAGGTTTTTGTTTGCCAACATTAAGAAAAAGAGGGACGAGGGGAGCCACAAAGGAGAAATGCCTCCTATCAAAGCAGCCCCCTGCTAATGTGCAGTGCGGGAAAGTTTGTGAGAAGAGGTTTAATGAGGTCTCTATTCACAGTTTTAAAGCTGGAACAAATTAGGGGGAGTTTAAGAAAGCAAATCAGCCTCAAGAGAATTCTCTCCTTTATTGACACCCCTTAAACACTGGATTTTCCCGTGAAATGTTAGATGCCAGTTGAATCACAAAAGCCTGGGCACAAATTAATAAATGTAGGCAAAGTACCAAAAACCCCCCAAATCTGGCCAACTTTACACTAAGTGTTCTCAGGCCCAGTGTCCTGCATTAATACTAAAGTACCGGATATATTTTCACTAGTCAACACCAGTGAATCAGTAGGGAAATGGGATAAAAAGAAGCCAGGAGAGATGGCTACAGAAATAAAACAGGGAACAGAAAAGAAGGAAAATCTGACCATCTCAACCCTGACAACTAGGTCACATATTTAACTTTTTAGATCCTCCTGGCTAGGAGAGAGGATTTTCTTTAAAATGACACACTTCCTTTGTTCCAACTCACATAAATGAAAAGCAGGATAAGTGTTGGCGTTGTCCCACTAAGTTGTTAAAAACTACCTTTAGTGGGATATATAAATAGTAACGCTAAATGTACGAACTGGGAGGCGTCCTCATAGCATGACTGGTAGCCACCAGTTCCTTCCTTGCGTCGCTATGTTCTGAAATCCACTCTACACTTCCAAGGGATGCAGAGAACTTGCAAAGGCATCAGGGGAAAGTAAAGGGATGGGAATAGCAATCTATGAGGAGAGAAAGGGGAATTATTTAGCCAAGAGGGAAGAGAGGTTCGAGGGTTGAATTAATGCAGAGTTAGGGTGGAGATACGAGAAAACCTAAATTGCCTGGTGTAGCTTAATGCCGATTTTGACAAGGTTCTGTTTTCCTTTTTAAACTATCCTTCACTGGTGCTTCATTAAAAGTAGCATGCCATCTAAACTATCTTCTTAGAAGCAAAATTTAATGGCTCACGGTGGCCTCTGCTTTCCTGAGACGAGCCAGACTTAGAAGCCAAGGTCATGATTTCTGGTCCAGTCTCCAAGACACCCAAGTTCTCACCAGAATGTTTGGGGAGGGAACAGAAGAAACCTATTTCTTATGAAAAGCACAGTAGAAGTATTTGCCTTGGAGGAAAATCCTAGATATCATTTAAAGTAAAGATGAAGAGAAGCTAAAGTGATTATTCATTTTGACTCCAGAAAGTGGCATGAAAGTGGGCACCTTGCGCTAGGCTCCAGATGCTCTGGCATCAAGCATCTGACACTGCAAACGGGAAACTGTCAAAAGGAAAGTATCTTTGCCTCAGGGATTCTGTAAATTAATGAGTCTAGTCATACAAGTCATCTCACCATTACTGCCCTTCTGGCTACGTGGTACAATCTCAAGTCATCTGTGAGAAAAGCAGGATGTTAGTGATCTTTAATCCAATGCTTTCTGGACAACCTTGAAACTTCTAGTTGACATTTTCATGTAAATTTCAAAAGTATGGCCAAGCACATTATCATAGAAAGGGAAGTTGAGAATCATAAACTCAACTGAAATACGTCACAAAGTTATGTTCTAGGGCTGCACTACAGAGAAAGTACCATGGTTTATGTTTCAACAAAGGTGACTGAAGCTCAAAACACTCTAGGTGCTCAATTTCACTTCATTAGTAAATATGCTGTTTTATTTGGCTTGTTAGTTATAGAAAAGCTCCAGGCTTTATCATTTGCCCCTCCCTAGCATTACCAAGTCCACACGTATTAAATGGTGAAATCGTTTCAGAACAAGCACAATTTTGAATCCACAGCTTAGAGGCAGAGCTGTGTGTAGAAACGAGAAATTCGTATTTCATACAGATCACTCAATCAACAATTGAAAACTTTAGCAAGCAAGTCAACATACCTACTACGATGCTCATAGCTGCCCTTACACCGGAACTTGTGTGCTGGGAAAACAGTGAAAATTCCTTCTTCTGAACTGAAATACTGCCACTTAATTCCAGGGTTGGATTTCAGGTTGTCTGCAAGAACTGGAGGAGTGAGGAAGATGAAATATAACCACCAGATCCACAGGTGCACGCAGGCACTGCTCCTCAGGCATCTGTTTTGCATAAACTGCTTGTAGTTTGAAGAAACTCCACTTAGATATAAGGTTGTAAATTTTCTATGAATCATTTTCTTTCTGCCTCTTAAAAAATGCCCCATGAATAGAAAATGTAATGTATAGAAAATGTAATGTTTCAGTTAAGTAGAAGCTATTATTCTTAACATCGTATGGTGACATTACATGCCCTAGATTAGTTTTCCAGCAGAAATGATTCATTTGCATGAATCTTACCTCTCCCTGCACAGGTCCCTGTTGGGATAGCATATGCTTGCCGGCTTGGGGGACATTCTCTAGCTGTGGAAAACAGTGATGTTAATAGGCCTAGTCTCCAAAGGGACTAGACCCGAGACCTCGACCTTACCTTCGCTTGTCTCACTACGCAATCAGGGAGACAGCATACAGGGTACTTAAAAGGACAGAACCACAATCATTTAGTAAAGCTGTTACTTATGGAATAATTCCTGTGCCTTGGGAGTCAAACCTGGGTGTCCTGGCTCCTGTGTTCCGTACATCCTGCCGTACTGCCTCTTCTCCTGTGAATACTGCACCGCTGCCACTGATCTGTGGGTGCCATTCCCTCAGCCCAAGAGTCAGCCACCTTGCTGTGTGCAATCCTGACCCACAGCTCCACAAAGTCTTCTGACCTTCTCCCACAATCAGAATCCCCTCCCTTCTCTGATCTCTCGTGCCCTTTACGCTCTGCTCCAAACCAACTCAGTTGCTTATTACACTTACTATGCATAGATCACTGCTTTACATGCTGCAAGATATACACAGATGAGCAAAAACCAAGCCCTACTGCAATAACCAATATACAGCAGAATTATTTAGATGGAAATGAAGCAGAAATTCAGCGGAGGGAGGAGTCTGAGCAAAGACAAAAAGAAGGAACACAGGAGATGTATTTGATTAAAAACTACATTATGTTCTAAACATCCACGTGACAAAATAAGGATCTGTTTACAAGGGCTGACTCCAATGATGAGGAACAATCTTTATCACACTGTAGACAAAGAGCTTTCACATGGGATATTTCATTAATTTTTATAAATTCATACATGACATGTGGTCTTATCTCCATGTTGCAAATGAGGAAACTAAAGCTTAAAAGAAGTTAAGTGGCACTTTATAGTATTACCATGTTTTACCTTCTTTATAGCACTTACCACCATCTGAAATGATCTTATTTGTTTTATACCAGTGCATTTTCTCCTCTCCCTTCCCATCTCCAGTTAAATTTTAAGGTCCATGCCATCAGGAACATGACCTTGTCTCCTTATAGCCCACAACAATACTTGCACAGTGAGTATGGTAAATATTTCTTGAACAAATGAATACCCACAGCTAGTAGATGGTAAGATCACATCTCAAACACAGCTCTTCTAATTCTAATATATTTCTCACCAAATCCTTCTGCCCTAAATATTAAGGGGTAGACTAATTTTATGTTTTTATACCATACTTAGCATCAGGTATTAACATTCTGAAATGGGACCTGTCAAGATCTGCAGGGTACAACAGGGATGATGGTTCCCTGGTAAGTCAGGTGGTTGGTGCGACAGTCACACGCCTTCCTCCATCCTTTATAGCATCACGAACTCCAAGAAGGCAAGATGCTGGTACGCTCTTTCTCCTTAGTGTTCAGGATAGTGGTTGGCTATATGGTAGCTCATACTAGCTGGACTGAATTCCTATTGAGAGAGACAGGCCTTGCTTTAGGTGTAGGGCCCTGCTGCCTCTATTTCACTGTATTTATATTGATATATGCACTACTATCCTTGTGGCCACTTGGCTTTGATCAACTCTTCTTCATTTGTTCTTGGCCTATCACGGGCATAGAGGTGCTTTGTGGGTTGGAGGTAAAGAGATCAAAAAGATTAAATTCTTACCCACAGTCTAATTGAAAGCTTGAGAATGTAACCACCTCCCAAGATGCAACCAATGAGTGAAGTGAGCACTTTACACTAGGGTCACTACAGGAGATGCTGGCTTAGCAAGACAGGAGGCCAGAGGCCAAGTTCTTCTTTGTAATTCATCAAAGAACAGGTACATAGGTGCATATCATTTGCTACTGCCCTGTATGAAGTGCAACACAGTGACAATCTATTCAGCTCCTGTCCCTTTCTCCATCTGAATGAGGCTCACCATTTTTAAAGTTTTGTTTACTTTGCAGAGGTTTTCCTGCCATGAGCACTATGTTTTCTGAGGACTATCGTTTTGAGCCATCACAAATATTTTAATTGCTTTCCAAATACTAACAAACATGACAGCAACTAAAACATGCAGTCGATGTTAAAATGCCAGTGTCATCTTTATTTCCGGCAGGTACAGACTCAGGTCTGGCTTTAGTGCTGGCTCCAACTGTTACTGGAACAATTCCAAAGTGTAAAGTAAAGATAAAGATATCAGTCAATAAACCTCATTTTATGCTGATCATTAACAATAACTTCTGAAGGAAAAGAAATGCTGGGACAGCACGTAACCATGCCATAGAAGTGACACATGGTGCTGCCTCTATTGACCTTCCCACCTCTAGGAACACGCGCCCAAGGCCGGACAGGATTATGCCCAGGCACGGTCTGATGGAACAAAATGGAGAATCTACTCTGGCAAACATCTGGCACAAGCAAATGCCAAGCCTTGTGCTAATGCTCACACACATGCCATTTAATTCTCTCCTCAACAAACCAATCTTTTAACATACACTACGACTTCAGGCGTTTACGTTAAATCAGGATGGAGTGAACTCCATAGACATGCAGGAACACTTTAGAATTCCCATGCACCCCCTATTCCTCACTGCTTTAAATGATCAGATCTCTGCACAGAAACGTTCCTTAGGCCTGGCACAGCGGTCAGCCAACTTCTGTAAAGGGTCAAGACAGGAAACACTCTGGCTCTGTGCTCCATAGGGTCTGCGCTCTGTTACAAGAACTCAACTTTGCCTTTGTAGTAGTAAGAAGGCAGCCATAGACGTTTGTAAATGAATGAGTGTGGCTGTGTGCCCATAAAACTTTATTTACAAAAAGGAATGGCAAGCTAGATTTGCTCAGTGGTCCTTTAACAAAGCCATGCAAAATATACTATTAATACATATAGGACTTAAAGCATTTCCAAAGCATGGTGCTTTTAGCAATTATTCTCCTTACCGTCCCCAGATCCTGCCAACATACATACCAAGCAGCTCACATTTTACCCTCACAAAAATCCTGGGAGTAAAAACTATCATCTCCAAGTTACGGATGAGGAAACAGGCTCAGAGAGCTTTTTGACATGCCTGAGGTTTCACAGCGGGCAAGAAGGGGGCACAAGAGTCAAGCTGGTATGACCACAATGCCCGTCTCCTCACCTCTCTGCCAGGAAACTTGCCCCTCGTGAGACGTCTGGCTGACGCGAGCGCGTGTAAACATGGAAGAGGCTTTTGCTCCACCTAGTCTCCTGGGGTCCAAAGCCTTAACCTTCATCTCACATTAGCACTGTTCTCCAGGCAGCCCTGCCAACCCCGCAATAAAAAGGCAAACATTGCCTTTGGAAGTAAAGGAAAGCTCAATGACCTCATTTAAAAGTAACATCTGTAACAATAAACAGGCTACAGTGAAACTATTAAAAGGGGAGCCAATGGGAGCAAGAATGTTTTAAAAATAAATCAGAACTTGCAGAGTGTATGATATATTTGGTCTCACCACAAAAGATCATTTTGGTTGCTTTATAATCCTCCCAGCGCTATAGCACAGTATCAGGCAGGGTTTCTCAAGTTCTGTTGAGGACTTCTTTGGCATCTGATTAAATTTCACCTATTATTTGGTACTAGCGGAAGATGATGGATCTGATGGTAATGAGGTCCCCAGGCCCAGAAGTAATCTATCAATGTGGTGTGCACACCCCAGGCGGGCTACTCTCTGACCTAGCTGCAGAGGTGAATGAGAGCCTTATTATCCACACAGGCAACCCAGAGGGGGCTTCCCCATTCACACGAGTCAGTTAGGTGTCTGGCCACTGGACAGCTTGGGCTGGTGTCCAAACGCAGGGTCCTGCACACCCACTCTCTCCTCAAAAATGCTGGAAGCCGTCCAGACAAAAGCCGGGCACACACCCAATGCGTCAGCCGTGATGAACAGCATTCGGCTTTAAGCTATTAATGGGCAGGGTCTGTATCTGTTTAAATTGCTCTCCACACCTACCTCTGACAGACACAAGTGAAGGAGGCAATAAATGTATTCTCCCCTCATGGAAGTTTACCCCCAAGCTGGAAGTTTCTGCATCTCTGAAATCCTCCCCATCATTTTACCTCTTCCCACCTTCTACTCAGTACTATTGCTCGTATGGGTCAGTTTTAGCTCTAGATTCTAAGATCCTTGAGGGTGAGATCTATATCTGACTCATCTCTGTGTCCCTAAAGCAGAATTTCCCAGTTCTTTTTTCCTAGACACACACTCTCTGAGAACTGCAGGATTGGAATCTGCAGCACACAGGCTGAAATGATCTTCGCTTTTGTTTGATAAATTCTAAAATCTTATTTTTCTAATGCCAAATCCAATTAAAAATAAATTTAATATTGTGATGACATCAACACAGAAGCAATGATGATTTTACATATGTCTTAAAATGCTCACATTCCCTTCTCCAAACACCACTGTCTTGGTTAAGAAAGTTTGTCAATGCAACCAGCACAGAAATAGACAGGTAAACACAGAGATTAAAAATCTTGCTTGTGTGATGATTTCGTAGGTCCACACATGTCAAAATGTGTTAATTGTACCTATAAAACAAGTGAAGCTTACTGGATGTCAATTATACCTCAGGAAAGCTGTTTTGATAATAAAACAGTGAAAATACATTGAGTCTCATAAAAACAGTTTCATATATAGTGTGTGTGCTACTTTTCATAATTACCCTATGAGTCTGTTATTTTATCCCCATTTCGTAGATGCAGAACTAACTTGATTAAGGCCACAAGGGCAGAGCCATGATTTGACTGATCTAAGTATGTCTGCTTCTAACTCTCTTTCCGGAACACTACAGTACTTCTGTGTGTCAAGAAATACATGATGAAATGAAAAAAAAGAAAAGAAAAAAAAGAAATACATGATGAAATGAATTAGCAATCAACAGATAAAAAGCTGACTGAGCATTCTTGGGAGGCAGAATAAATATACAAACATGCAGGTGTTTCTTAATCAAAACAACAGGTTATATTAGTTTGTAAATATACAATGTAAACAAATACAATTAAAGAGACACTTAACAAAAAGAAATTATTTCATAATTGAAATAAGACATAAGGCTAGACCGAGCACTTAATCTTATGAGAAAAAAATAAACTGAACTGCTAAAGCTGGCACATCCCAGCTGCGTAAGTTCAACGTCATGGGTTTGGCCATTGCGCCACTGGCTGGCTTACCTGGAAAATGGTGCAGACACAAGCTACCGCTTACAAGGCAGAGTCAACAATAATTACAGCATGTGTGACTCTGAGCAACCTTAAACACTAAGCAGAATATTTTAGAAAAGAGATGGAATTTTTACATAACTGAGAGACTAGAGAGTTGAGGCCTCTTAATTATTTTGTAAGTGCTTAGTAGGGTAGAGATGTGAGCCTTAGGTGTCAACTAGAGCAAGCATTAGAAAGCTATTTGGAAATGGCCTGGTGCTATTTTGCACTTTCTATTTAATTCAGGTAGGTACTTATCAAGCAGTAAAAAGACCCTGATAAATCAGAATGGACTTGGAATGGGAAGCCACAGGTTCAAGTCTCATCTCTTAAGTCTGGCAAGCTGTCTGACCTTGAATACACTCTGTTCTCTGTAGCATCCAAAGGCTTCTTTCTAAAATGTAAACCAAACCTCACTGCTGTCTTGCTTAAAACCTTCCAGAGGCTTCCCACTGTACTACACCTGGTATTATATCCAAACTTGACACGGTCCTGCCTGATCTGGCCCCCTCCTCTCCTCCTAGTTCACTTTTCCCTCTTCACCTCACTGCCCTGCACATCATGAGCTGATTCCTTCGGGTCCACAAACGTGCCCTTTGCACGTGGTATTCCTTGCGTCTGGGATAATCCTTTTCTCCACTTTTCACTTAGCTCTTTATTTCATCCTTCAGGTTTTGCCTTAAATTTAACTTTCTCAGAGATCCTTCCCTGACCACTCTCAATTATTATTCAGTCTTACAATACCCAATATTTTCCTTCACAGCCAAAATTGGTAATCTTTTGTGTATTTCTTGACATAGCGATTTGTTTAGTATCTCTCACATAGAGGAGCCCTAAGTCCAAGACACATTCAACAACTATTATGTGAGACAGAAAAAAACATGATTTCTTTGGTGACAAAAATCACTGGTCTAACAAGTACACTGTTGATTGTTGCCTTAATTTATAATTGAATTAGAGGTTAATTAAAATAAAGAGCTAATGTACTTAACATCCAAGTTCATAAACCCCTTAATTCTATCTATGAACCTCTTAGGAAGGCACAGGCTCTGTCTGTACACTAAGGGACAATACATTCTTGCTAATATTCATATGAATTGGAAATCTACTTACAGTTGGGCACAGGGGCCTGCGCCTATAATCTCAGCTACTAGAGAGACTGAGGTGGGAGGATTGCTTGAGGCCAAGAATTTGAGACCAGCCTAGGCAACATGGTGAGAACCCATCTTAAAAAAAAAAAAAAAGAAAGAAAAGAAAAGAGAAAAAATAACAAAGGAGATTTCACTGTAAGCATAGTCCCGTGGTGATTATGAAGGTGCACTTCATGTAGGGGCAGGAAGCTATCAAGATAATCACTGTTTCCAAGGTCAGCACTGTCTCTATTTTATTTTTGTAATTGAACAATTACTTTGTTCACAGTAGCTCATAAAAGATCAAAATACTTCTGAAAATTAAAACATTGAAGGACTATGGTATCTGGATAAAACAACTGATAAATACGGCACAGCCAACCTAACTCTATCTTTAAACCTACTATACCAACTAAAAATTCCCGGGGTGCCAAGCAGATGACAATCAGCAAAGTAAGAGATGAGATTTAGATAAAAATCGTAATTATAGGGCAAGCATCAATCTAGATATCTTGCTTATATATTTTCGAAATCTCATAACAATTTGTTGTATAAAGTCAATATAATTGCTGTCATTTTAGAGAGGAGGAAACTAAAGCTCAAACAGGGTGAAGTGACTTAACCAGGACCATATATAGTCGTTAAAACTATAAAAGGCAGCCCAGGAATGGTGGCTCACTCCTGTAATCCCAGAACTTTGGGAGACTGAGGCAGGAGGATCCTTTGAGGCCAGGAGTTCAAGACCAGCCTGGGCAACATAGTGACACCCGATCTCTACAAAAAAAATTAAAAGTTAGCTGGACGTGATGGCACGTGCCTGCAGTCCCAGCTACTTGGGAGGCAGAGCCAGGAGGATTGCTTGAGCCCAGGAGTTTGAGGTTACAGTGAGCTGTGATTGTGCCACTGCATTCCAGCCTGGGTGACAGAGTGAGACCCTGTCTCTAAAAAACAAAACAAAAACTCTAAGAGGCAAACTCTAAACAACATATTTAGTAAACCATTTTGCTTTTTTCTCTCCTTCCTTCCCTTTCAAATATTTATTGAGTCCTGATTATGTGTAAGGCACATAAGGGACCATACCTTTTGCGTTTGGGGTCCAGAACACTTTCTAGTAAACCAAGGGAAGATTTTTGGCAGGTAGCAGTAAGAACGCAGGGGAGAGTGCAAGGGAGAGGTGCTCTTAGATCTGACCTCCTGCACCTACCACTGTGCCAGGATGGTCTTGCCCAGAGAATCCCGACAGGAAGGCTCTTGAATACAGGAGCTATTTGATTTCTGCACCATAAAATGCTGACAAGGTAATATCATAATATAGAAGCAGGTCTTCTGACAAGCCCTACCCGGTCTGTCCTCCTCTGTGCAAGGACTTCAAGAAGTTGACTATTTCTCTCTTATAGTTCTTATGCTAATTCTAAGCAAATACCAAAAATTTTGTAATGGCTGTTGGCTTATTTTTCTTCAACCACAGCACACGAACTGTTGTCAGATAAGCAGCTGAAAAAATATGCCTTTCTTTTCCTCAGGAGTCTTTGACTTCCCATTTGTTGAGTCTCAAGATCCTCCGGCATATGGCAAACTAAACTCTCTGGATAATTTGAACACGTGGACCCCAGATTCTCTGGCCCCCAAATATTTTCTTCCATTTTCACCATCCACATCTATTTAATAGTTCTTATGTCATCAGCCTTTCCAGTCAAAACAAACCAACCATGTCCTCTAAACTCCTTGCCTGCCCTCAAACCACCCCATCTATGGGAAAGAGACGGATTGTAGTTAGCCTGTGATTTTTGTTTTTCTCCACAATATTACCTACCAAAGGCAGGAAAAGAAAATGTGCAGAATGGAAAGCTAGTTTCCTCTCACCTCAAGGAACTCTAGGCTTTCTGACACTCAGCCTAATACCACTCAGAAAAAACACACAAAGCTGCCTACTCCCCACAGCTTGACAAACAGAAAACACAAGAGCTGTCCTACATACACAGAGGCACAGACACACAAGCACACACATACTTCAATAGACCAGAACTTACTTAGCACCTTTCAGTAATATTCTGTGCAACAGCAAACATTTTGGAGGAGAATAAAATAAATTATTCTGAGAATCCCAAACAAAATTTCTGGCCTTGTACATCTTATCACAGCTTTCCAATTCCCACTCCACTCCTTACTAACACACTAACATCCTGAGCATTATTCTGCCAGATACTATTCTGGAGGGGCCATATTTCAGGGACGGCCAGATACTGCTCCGCTGCTCCAGGATTGGTAAGCACAGTGAGTACTAGGTCATGCTCCAGGCAGTCTGCTAAGGCTTTTGTATGCATTGTCTCAATCAGTAATTACAACCACCTCATGTGGTAGGTTTTATTTATTATTCAGGAAACCAAGGAATAGAAATGTTAATTTTCCAAGTGTATAATAGCTAGCAAGAGCCAGAAGGTAGAAGGTAAGCAAAGAGATATAATTATTACCATTCTATAGCTAACGATATTCTGGTTCAGAAAGGGAAGAGTGACTTAAACTCTGAGTCCTAAATGAGACCCAAACCACGTTGCTCAGTGCCTCTGCCACCATGCCGATCCCATGCTAGCTAGGGCCCATTGAAAAAGCTCGATTAATGACAGTGGACCAAAGCTCCTCCTGGGGCTAACTAAACGATCCTTTCCTATCTCCCAGTAGTTATTTTAGTCTAATGCTAAGGAGAGGGCATCCTCAAATTTCTGATTCGCACTCACAGCTCTTCTTCATGTCCATTCTAGGCTAATCATATAATACAAAAATAACCAGTCCATTCTGTCCTCCATTCAGTTCAGACAGCCTGGTCATGGACTCAGAGAATCTAGAATAAGCTTCTGGGATAACCTAAAATTAGTAAGGATCTGCTGTTCTTCTCCCTCTCTAGTACACACTCCCAGAGGACCCAAAATTCCAGGTGCTCTTCAAACATTCACAGAAAAAATAAAATTAACAAAAATGTAGTTCTCAATGCCAGATGACCATTACAATCAATTTTTGAAACCTACAGATTCCCACACTTTCCCAAGACAACATTCTGATTCACTAGGTCTAGGATAGGGACCAAAGAATAGTTGTGTTTGTCTGCAAAGCACCTCAGGTGACTCTGATGATGAGCTACGTTTCAGGTAACTAACCCAAGACATTAACTTCCATTATCGCAGTGGTTTGAATAGCTTCCTAAACTGTTTCTCTGTCTTTAGCATATAAACATTTTCAAGTTTCTCTAACTTAAAAAAAATATATATGTCAGTAGCAGGAATAACAATAAAAACCTTCCTACGTCCTAAGTTTTCAGTGAACTTTCTCCTTGCTCCACCAAGCAACTTGGAAGAGGGGTCTACACTGATTCCTCACTTCTGCCATTCCACTCAACCCACATCTGGCCATGGCCCCTCTCCACTGCCCAACTCCCACTCTTGGATGGCCTAAATAGTCTGCCCCCAGGTGCTTCTTCCTTCACGCTAACTACATTTTCTTTTACTTTCCACAAAGCTCTCTTGCCTTCCCCCCTCCTTAAAAATCTGTCAGTTGGTTGCCTTCAAGGTAAAAAACACAAACAACTCAAAACGAAAACCAAACCAAAGCCAAACACAAAACAAAACTTCTCAGAGTGATATAAATGACCCATTAAAATCTGGCTTAGCACTACTCTCATTTTCTGATACTTCCTCCCTTTTAAACAATGGTCCATTCTAGCTGCACCTTTTACGGATGCCAAGATGTGCGCTTGCCACAAGCACATCACCTGGATGATTCCTATTCATCTTCTAAGACCCAGCGCAAGCCTGCAACCTGGGTTTGGTGCCCCAGGCTTACAGCATCTAGCACTATATTGTAATCGTACTTGTCTTTTGATTTTTCTCCTCCTCACCGCAATGTGCACATGCATACACAACCAGGTTGTGAGGTCTCTGAGGGTAGAAGCTCTGTCTTCATTATCTTGGTGCCTGGCATAGTAACTTCCGTACATTTGTCACCTGAGAGAAGCTCTTCTTGAAGGAGAGCCATTTACTCTGAGTCTCAAGCTTAGGTAACTAGTAAAATGAAGCTGCTGTTAACTGACCTAATGGAACACACAGGCCAAGGAGGAAGTTTGGGTGGATGGAGAGATTATTTATAGGTTTGGCTTTAGATATAAAGAGTCTCAAGTGTCAGTAGGCGGAATACAGCTATGGACATAGATCTCAAGCATCTATCTCAGGGTGGTCAGGACACATGATGTTTAGTCACGTCAATACCAACAATTTGCACTTTGACTTTAGGTAGATCAGTTACTTCTCTGGACGGTTTCTCATCTATAAAATGATACTTATCCTTGGACTCCATGGTAAGAATAAAATGAAGGTATAAAATGGTTTATGAGGTACTAAGAAGCAATGGATTGATTTTCCTGTGTACGCTGTGTTTAGACTCACCCTAGCTTCATGTGAATGTAGAATACTAGTATTCACCTGTACAGTCTCTGTCACTCTAGATACCTGGGACATTTATGTGTGCTGATTTGCTGCTTAGCTGAGGAAACCAGTGCTACTTTACAGCAAATCATGAACACAATCTTTTCCTCACTGAGGTTCCTCAAAAGTCTTGGTTATTCCATTATAAAGATGAGGAAACAAAAGCACAAAGAAAATCCTAGCACTTTTCATTCTTTCATTCAGTAAGAATTTACTGCATACCTGCTATGGGCCAGCCACTGGCTTGGGCACTTGGCATATAATAAATGAATAAAAAGAAGCACAGAGTCAGGTAGATATCCAATATAAAAAATTAAAATTCTAGAATAAGAATGTGCCATAAATAAAGAACAGCTGTCACTGAACCAACACAACTCTAAAGGGCCACCTAAGTGTATATAAAGTTATTTTTACACTATACCGTAGTCTATTAACAGTGCAATAGCATTATGTCTAAACAAAACACTACACACCTTAATTTAAGAATACATTA
>CAUYRT010001976.1:0-12435 GCA_963574885.1 Lepilemur ruficaudatus
ATAGAAAAAATTAGCCAGGCATGATGGCGCACGCCTGTAGTCCCAGCTACTCGAAAGGCTGAGAGGCAGAAGGATCACTTGAGCCCAGGAGTTTGAGGTTGCTGTGAGCTAGGCTGACACCACGGCACTCTAGCCCAGGCAACAGAGTAAGACTCTGTCTCCAAAAAAAAAAAAAAAAAACAATAGTTGAAAGGTTAGTAAGGTAACTTCCTGCAGCTTTCATTGTCTTGTTGACCTTTGTGATCAGGGGGTTTTTCTAGGAGTCCATCTAAAATTGTTTTAGGGCAATATAAACCTATTTTTTTTATTCTTCCTTGTAAGCACATAGATAAACCAGTTTTAAACTAGTTTCTAACCTATGGCATGTGTTTACTTAGGCACTCACATGTTTAAGAGACAAATATAGACATTGTAAACAAATTTGATAGATATTAGAACCTAAAAAGTTGTTCTCTGGAAAATCATGTCTGCTCTAGGTCTGATCCTCCCTATGCATGTTATCTGGAACCACATTTTATTCCACTGCCACAAATGTATGCTTGTAGGTTAAAGCAAGATTGAATAAAGTAAGATAAAATTATGTTAATTAATTTATATTACTATCAAAAAATTTGAATGCGTGTCTTAAAGACGGCCTGGTCTACTTATTGATGATTAAAATCCACAAAACAGACTGAGCACAGTGGTTCATACCTGTAATCCCAGCACTTTGGAGGCCAAGGTAGGAGGATTGCTTGAGGCCAGAAATTTCAGACCAGCCCGGGCAACACAGCGAGACCCTGTCTCTACAAAAAATTTAAAAATTAGCCAGTTGTGGTGGCGCATGCCTGTAGTCCCAGCTATTGGGAGGCTCAAGCAGGAGGACCACTCGAGCTCAGGAGCTTGAGGCTGCAGTGAGCTGTGATCTTGCCACTGAACTCCAGCCTGAGTGACAGAGCGAGACCTGTCTTTTAGAAAAAAAATCATTTTACATTTACATTTTACTGATAACCAGTGGTCAGAAAAGTCAAAAGGTAGTATATTGAAAAAGGAATTGACTCTGCTGATATTGTAATCAAATAATAGTAATAAAATGGCAGAAGAATTGTAGCTTATTTGGAAGGAAAATTTTTTAATCAGTACAAATCTCAGGTATCTTATCTTTGGAAAGTTGTGTACTTTGGGATATTAGTAAAGACAATGCAGCTAAATTTGTGTTAGCTGCCATAGATCCATAGGACGTTGTAAAGAAATGTACAGAAAAGTCTCTTATACAATTCCTCCAGCCTCATCCAATGTTAACCTCGTGCCCAACTGTAGTACAATATCAAAACCAAGAAATCGGAATTGGTACCATCTGTAAGATTTATTTAGATTTCATCAGTTACACATGCACATGTGTTTGTGCTTCTGTGCCGTTTTATCACATGTGTAGCCTTACATGACCACCACCACAATCAAGATATCCAGTTGTGCCATCACTAGAAGACTCCCTCTTGCTAGTTTTGTAGCCATACTTATCCCCTCCCTGCCATCCCCTGGCACCCACTAATCTGTTCTCCATCTGTATAATTATGTTAGTTCACAAATGTTATATAAATGGAATCAGGCAGTATATATCCTGTAAAGGTTGGCTTTTTTCACTCAATGTCCTTGATGTTCATTCAGTTGTTGGATATATCAGTAGTTCATTTGTCTTTATTTCTGAGCAGTTTTCCATGATTTGTATATACAGGCTTTTTATCCATTCACCCATTGAAGGACATCTGAGTAGTTTCCAGGTTTTGATTATTACAAATAGAGCTGCTGTGAACATTTATGTACAAGTATTTGTGTGAACATAAGTTTTTATTTCTCTGGGATAAATATGAGTGTAGTTGCTGGGTCATCCATTTTTAGTTTGGACAGGAACTGCTACACTATTTATTTCTCTAAGTAGATGGACCATTTTACATTATCACCATCTGTGTATATGTGATCCAGTTTCTCCATATCTTCTTCAGCATTTGGGTTATCACTATTTTTCATTTTGGCCATTCTAATAGGTGTGTAGTTATACCTCATTGTACTTTTAATTTACATTTTCCTAAGTGGCTAATACGAAATGTGTTTTCATGTGTTCATTTGCCATCATGTATCCTTTTCGGTGAAATGACTGTGCATGTATTTTGCCCATTTTCTAAAGGATTGTTTTAATGTTGAGTTCTGAGGGTTTTTTAAAAATATACTCTATATATCACATTTTCTTAATTCGCTCATGACTTGATGGACACTTAGGTTGATTTCACATCTTTGTAGTTGTGAATTGTGCTGCAATAAACATTCGAATGCAGATGTCTCTTTGATAAAATGACTTCTTTTCCTTTGGGTAGATACCCAGTACTGAGTGCTGGTTTCTTTGAGGAATCTACATACTGTTTTCCATAGATTGTACTAATTTGCAGTCCTACCAACAGTATATAAGCATTCTTGTCTCTCTGCATCCATACCAGCATCTATTGTTTTTTGACTTTTTAACAATGGCCATTCTGACAGGGGTAAGGTAATATCTCATTGTGATTTTAATTTACATTTCTGGGTGATTAGTGATGTTGAGTATTTCTTCATATGTTTGTTGGCCATTTGTTTATCTTCTTTTGAAAAGTTTCTGTTCGTGTCTTTTGCCCATTGTTTAATGGGATTGTTTTTTTCTTGCTGATTTGTTTGAGTTCTTTGTAGAGTCTGGATATTAGCCCTTTATCGGATGTATAGTTTGCTAATATTTTCTCCCATTCTGTAGGTTGTCTGTTGGCTCTGTTGATTGTATCCTTTGCTGTGCAGAAGCCTTTTAATTTAATTAAGTCCCATTTATTTATTTTTGTTGTTACTGTATTTGCCTTTGCGGTCTTAATCATAAATTCTTTGCCTAGGCCAATGTCTAGGATGATTTTTCCTACATTTTCTTCTGGAAATTTTATGGTTTTATGCCTTACACTTAAGTCTTTTATCTATCTTGAGTTAATTTTTGTATATGGCAAGAGATAGGGGTCCTGTTTCATTCTTCTTTGTGTGCCATGGAGTACTACTCACCCATAAAGAGGAATGAAATAATGTCTTTTGCAGCAACTTGGATGAAACTGGAGACGATTATCCTAAGTGAAGTATCTCAGGAATGGAAAAATAAACACCACATGTGCTCTCTAGTAATTGAGAGCTAATCCATGGACACACACGGGCACAGAGAGGTTTAAAGGTCACTGGAAGTCAAGAAGGGGGGAAGTGAGAGGAGGAAAGGGGTAAAAAAACTACCTGTTGGGTACAGTGAACACTGTTCAGGTGATGGACACACTAAAAGCCCCAACTTAAGCATTGTAAAAGGTGTCCATGTAACAAAAACATTTGTACCCCCTTAATATTTTGAAATAAAAAATAACTAAATAATATTCTAACACAAAGTCTTTGTCAGATAGGTGATGAGAATTATTTTTCCTATTTTTCCCTGTTTTGTAATTTTAAAAAAATCTTTAATAGTCTTTCACAGAGCAAAAGTTTTTAATTTGGATGAGATCCAATTTATCAGTTTTCTTCTTACAGATCATGCTTTTAGTGTCAAGTCTAAAAACTCTTTGCCTTGTTATAAGCTTCAAAGATTTTTTCTGTGTTCCATTCTAAAAGTGTTACTGTTTTACATTTAAGTCTATGATCCATTTGAATTAATTTTTGTATAAAGTGTGAGGTTTGGGTCAAGGTGCTAATTTCTTGCCTCTAGATGTCCAGTTGATCCTGTGCCCTTTATTGAAAAAACTTTCTCCTCCTCCATTGAATTGCTTTTGCTTCTTGGTCAAAACTTAATTGGGCATATTTGTGTGGATCTGTTTCTGAATTCTCAGTTCTATTCCACTGATTTCTGTGTTTGTCCCAAGATGGTACCACTGTCTTGAGTATTGCAGCAATATAGTAATCTTTAACATCAGAGAGAATGATTCCTCCTACTTTCTTTTTCAAAATTGTTTTGGATATTTTAGGATTTCTTTGGATATATTTCTCTTTCGATATAAATTTTAGAATAAGCTTGTCTGTGTCTACAAAGAAACATGCTCATTTTTTTATAGTAATGGCTTTAAACCTATAGATCAATTTAGGGAGAATTGACGTCTTTACTGTGTGAGAGTCTTCTACGCCATGAACACGATTTGACACTCCAAGTGCTAAAGTTGTCTTTGATTTCTTTCATTGACACTTTATAATTTTCATCATACAGATTGTACATGTTTTGTTAAATTTATACCTGAGTGTTTTATTTTCTTTGGAACAGTTGGAAATTGTATTGCATTTTTTTATTTTGCTTTCCACTTGTTCATTGTCAGGATATAGAAATGCAGTTGAATTGTGTGTGAAACTTATAGCCTGTGGCCTTACTGAATTTACTTATTAGTTCTAGGAAGTAATTGGTTTTTTTTATTTGTTTGTTTTGGGGGGTGTTTTTGTTTTTGAGACAGGATCTCACTCTTGTCCAGGCTACAGTGCAGTGGCATCATGATAGCTCACTGCAACATCAAACTCCTGGGCTCAAGGGATCCTTCTTGCCTCAGCCTCCTGAGTAACTAGGACTATAGGTGTACACCATTGCACCCGGCTAATTTTCTATTTTTTTGTAGAGACAGGGTTTCCCTGTATTTCTCAGCCTGATCTTGAACTCCTGGCCTCAAGTAATCTTCCTGTCACGGCCTCCCAAAGTGCTAGGATTATAGATGTGAGCCACTGTTCCCAGGCAGGGATTTTCTGTGTAGACAATCATGTTGTAGTCTGCAAGTAGAGACAGTTTTATTTTTTCTTTTCTAATTTTTATGCATTTAATTTCTTTTTCTTGACTTACTAAAGTGTCTAAAACTTCAGTACTATGTTAGAAGGACGATGAGAGCTAACATCCTTGCCTTATTCCTAATCCTAGAGGGGAAGAATTTAGTCATTTACCATTAAGTATTACGTTAGGCATAGGTTTTCATGGTTGCTTTTTGTGAGATTTAGAAATATCCCTCTAGTCCTAGTGCACTCAGTTTTTATCATAAATGGATGTCGAATTTGGTCAAATGCTTTTTCTGCAACAGCTGATATCATGTGATTTTTCTTCTTTAACCTTTTAATATGGTAGGTTATACTCACTGATTTTCAAACAATGAACCAGCCTTGCATACCTTGAATGTATCCCACTTGGCTATGGTATATATATATTTTTTCGTACATTGTTGGATGAAATTTTGCTAAAATATTATTGAGGATTTTTGCATCTAAGTTCATGAAAGATGTTGGTCAGTAGCGTTCTCTTCCTGTGCTCTATCTCATTTGATTTGAGTATCTGTAATAATGGCATCATAATATGAGTTGGGAAGTGTTCCCTCTTCTGTTTTTGAAAGAAATTGTGTAAAATTGATGTTGTTAATTCTTTAAAAAATTGGTATCACCTTTCAATATACTACAGTAAATGAGGAAAAACTATAGTGTTAATTTCTACAAAGGTAAAATTAAATCCTGACTGCTAAGTGGTCTAGTAAGTTTCTTACAAGAGTACATTGCTTTGATTTTGTTTAATTAAAAAAAATGAACTGATTCATTTCAACTTCCCTGATTTCTAATTTGTAAAGCACCTAATGTTATATGAACTTTTCCTCAGAGTTTTGATAATTAGTATTCCCTGAAAAAGTCATGATCAAATATTTTTGGGAATGATTGCGTATTATATTCCCCTCCCAACTCCCAGGGGTCATAATGCACATTACTACTGTGTTTAGAGGCTCTGAGAGTCTTACGGTATTACCCAGCATTTTCCAAATGTATTTATTACATGTTATCTTTTAACATTTGATGGGAAAATTGCAACTTCAACTATCCTTGTCTTCAGCTGACTTAGGAAAAAAGTCATAAATTTCTTCCTTTTGTCTTAGAGCTATGTAGGGAAAAAACCTATATTAAAACCATAATCCTCTTTAGTTCCAGACGGTAGGGTACCATGAGTGCTGCTACTTAATGTCTCCTGGTCCAAAGGGACCTTAGTGTTGTTTCTCTTTCGATTGGTAAACTGTAAGGCTTTTGATCATACAGCTAAGACCTTTCCTTTCTAAAACAAAACGGTGCTGCCCAGAACAGACAAGAACCATTTTCTCTCTCCCTTTCCCTTGCACTTGGCTGTCCTCTTAATAATCAAAGGAAATTTTTGAGTATTTTTGTATGTGGTATGTGGGGATGTGTGTGTATTTATTTCTAGTTCTTTCCTCTGAAAGGGCAAAGAAGTAAAAATATTCAGTAACAATAAGCATACTTAGTACCTGTTCTCTAATCCAGTCCCCTGCTAAATGGATCCAGGAATCCTTAGAGAAATGGCTGATATGGCTGATTCAAGGGCCGGGACAGGGTAGGTACAAGATGACCCTGGAACATCTTGTTATGCCAGATATTAAGCACTCAAGAAAAAGATGGAGACATGTCATAAGGACACACAGGTTTCCACTAGTTAGTTACTTCTGAGACAGCTTGACCAACAAAATAAGTACAATAATAAATTATAAACCATTGAAAAAGTAAGAATTCATACATTCATACTGATGATAGGTAGGGGAAAAGAGCTAGACCATGCTTATAGTAGAATGCCAAGAGTTGAAAGATACACTGTGCAAAGAGTGCTAGAGTTGGAAAATCATTTTTGCAGTTATAAATGAAGATTAGATCACACAGAATCATCAATTTATGCTTGGTATGAGAGGAAATTTTGATAAGGAATAGGATATTTGCATGGTTTCAAGCTCTCCCCACAAATTGCTTATTATTACAAAAAAAGGAGAAAAAAACAGTTATACAGTGGAGTAATTGGGCAACATCTTGACTGATGATCAAAATTATCGTCACTTATGAGGAACAGATGAACAGTGTGTACCTCCAGATGTGATATTCTGAGAAGGACTAAAAAAATTATGCAATATTCTAGCCAAGAATGCATAATGTAATCATGATGGGGGGAAAGTCATGGCATATAAAGTGAGGAATGTGTTAATAATAATAAGAATATTAATAGTAATAGAGGCTTGGGGAGGGCAACAGTGTTCTTCGAAAAATACCAGTGTCTTAAAAGACAAAGGTGGTGGAAATGTCCCAGATTAAAGCAGACTAAAGAAACAACAGTTAAAGTAATATCTGATCCTGGAGTGGTCCTGTACTGGAGGGGAGAAATGTAAATTATTGAATCAGCTGACAAAATCAGAATATAGACACATTAAATTGTTGTATGAGTGTAAATTTATGGAGTTGATGACTGTTTACATAAAGATTCTATTAGGAAATGTATGCTGAAATATTTAGCAGTTAAGAGCCATTATGAATGTAATTTATTCTCATGGTTTAGAAAATGAAAAAATACAGTGTGTGTGCACGCATGTAATGAGAGCGTGCACAAGCTCGAGCACATGTGCAAATTACAACATTTTAACAATGGGTGAATCTGGGTAAAGAGTATGCGGGTGTTCTTTTTACTGTTTTTTATCTTGCAACTTTTATAAATTTGGATTTCTAAAAGTTTTTTTAAATGGATATCTTTTTTTTTTGAGACAGTCTCGCTCTGTTGCCCGGGCTAGAGTGAGTGCTGTGGGATTAGCCTAGCTCACAGCAATCTTAGACTCCTGGGCTCAAGTAATCCTTCTGCCTCAGCCTCCCGAGTAGCTGGGACTACAGGCATGTGCCACCGTGTCCGGCTAATTTTTTGTATATATTTTTAGTTGGCCAATTAATCTCTTTCTATTTTTAGTAGAGACGGGGTCTCGCTCTTGCTCAGGCTGGTTTCGAACTGCTGACCTTGAGCGATGTGCCCAGCCTAAATGGATATCTTTAAAAAAAAAAAACTTACTTTTTCTTTAGCTCTCAGTACGGATATTCTGTCTTTATGCCCTGATCTGAAAGGTTACATTTTCTTCTTCTCTTTGCCTGCTTCCACATCCCCCTACAACATATTATTCTGGTACTGCTTTCTGGCACATAAAATCTACAGCGTCAGCCACAGAACTTTATGTACAAAGGATGTCATATCTGGGATTTCGAGATTTTCCAAAGCTGGTATTCCCCATTTATTCTCCCTAACTACATTCTAGAAGTTACTCTAAGCCCTCGTTTTAAACAAGAGGTTGAAGGATTTCATGATCTAGCTAACCCAGTAACATCTTTTGTCGTCTTAGATCTAAGGCAAAGATATCATCTACCTACCACCTCACAGTAAATATCACCATTAAACAGTCTTCTGCTGCTTAGAATTGATTATCAAGAGCATTTCAAGTAGATATTACAAATCATTCGGAGTTAGCGCTTGTGTTGAAACTGGGCTAAGAAATTTCTCCTCAAGCTTGGATAGTATGCCTTCCTTTCAATCAGGGATTATGTTCTGATCCTCCTCTGCATTTTCTGCTGTTTCTTGGACTCAAACATCCTTTCACTATTTGCTTCCTGTATTTTTAAAATGCTATTTGGAATTACACACATATCCACCCTTGCACAGTTAGTTTGAATCACAAATGGCACTTGTTACATAGACATTTGTAAACATCATCTCTATTGCTGCACTGTTAAGCACTGTGGTTTGGACTGCTCCGTATTCTGTTAAAGACAATCTAATCAATGTGTGCAGTTGTGTTCTTTTCACTTAAACTCATTTTATGTAATTCTTTTTCCTACATTTGTGCGTCACATGTAATACTGTATTTTGCTTAACTGTACGTATTTCTGGGCTTCTCCCTGTCAGAATATTTTAAAAGGAGTGATATTCTAAGTGTGGTTCCCATTATTTAACAATTATTGGCTAGCTAGGTCTCATTTTAGTTGACAGAACTTAAGAGGTGATCCATTTGCCCGTTTTTCTTTAGACCCTGTTTTCTACTTAGAACATATTCAGTAACATCACCCAGAAAATATGAATATACTCCTGTTTCTAGGACCATGTTAAATATGTTACATCTTTGGCCGGGCACGGTGGCTCACGCCTGTTAATCCTAGCACTCTGGGAGGCCAAGACGGGAGGATCGTTTGAGCTCAGAAATTCCAAACCAGCCTGAACAAGAGCAAGACCCCGTCTCTACTAAAAATAAAAATTAATTGGCCAACTAAAAATATATAGAAAAAATTAGCTGGGCATGGTGGTACATACCTGTAGTCCCAGCTACTCGGGAGGCTGATGAGGCAGGAGGATTGCTTGAGCCCAGGAGTTTGGGGTTTCTGTGAGCTAGGCTGACGCCACGGCACTCCAGCCCGGGCAACAGCGTGAGACTGTGTCTCAAAAAAAAAAAAAAAAAATACCTTATGTCTTTATCAGCTTGGGGTGAGCTGTCAGTTAGAAGCTGCAGGTTCAGCTAAAGCTAAATTACACATTAAGGTTGTTGGCTATGGTTTTTTCAGTCATATAAAATCCTTACGTAGATTTTTACGTGCTAGCTTTTCTTTAGGGTTTTAGTATTCTATATCTGAACAAGATTTGGTTCTTCTCATATGTAAGATTTTAGATGAATTCTCACTGACTAGAAGAAAAACCTTACAGAGGCAAGAACACTCTGACTCTCAGATCCTTGTTAACTTCAGTTGGAAAGACACTGAGTCTCTGATTCACAGGATAGGAATCTTCCTCTCCAATCTTCATTCAGTTCTGTGATATGCTGGCTATGACGTGTCACTGGTGATATAATATATACTAGAAGCATGTCAAGTGTATTTTGACGGGAAGTAGGGTGATACTAGGAAAGCTTGTTTAGTTTTTACAAATAATTAAGCTTTGTGATTGTGCTTTGACTTGTGATTTGATCTAAACAAAATAAATACATTTTAATATAATAGAGGATGCTAGAGTATAATGTATAAATGAGATTCATAAAATAGGACCTTAAGGCACAGCATTGCTGCCTTGGTCCCTATCAGTTTGGCTTTCTGGATTAGCTGGGTCAGCATTCTTTTAATAGAATTTACTGTGATAATGGGAGTGTTCTGTAATCTGTGCTGTTGGGTACGGCACTAGCCACATGCCACGTGTAGCTGGGTAGCACTTGGAATGTGACTAATACAACTTGAACTGAATTTGAAATTTTATTTAATTAATACAAATGTAATTTGCTATATATAACTAGTGATTACCATATTGGACAACACAGATCTGCATTATTTTGGTTAGGGACAAAAATATCTTTTAATCTAGCAGAGTTCTAATCAACTTCAAGATCTCCAAAAGCCTGTTTATGTAGTAATGACAAAATGAGATCATGGAAAATCATTGGAGGGCCTATGATTACAAGTAACATTGGTACAGAAGTGTTAACATTTTTTATAGAGTCAGTTTTTATACAGATTTTTGTAAGTCTGAATACTTACTTTAATTAGGAATGTTATACAAGTGATACAGGTCAAAATGGAAAATAAAACAGTAAAATAATACATTCACTTCTACAAATACTGTTTGGATTCCTCCAGACCAGATACCGTAGTGTGCTCGAAGCAGTGTTGGCAGATATTTGACAGCCAAGTAGTCTTCTCTTTTACCTGTCACACATTTCTCTAATGGATGACTGGTGGGGGGGAGGTTCCCACTTGAATAGATAGATGTGACGTTAGGATGGTTTTTAGTGGAGTGCTAGCAGAAGTGGCATAGGAGGTGAAACATGTTACTCTCTCTCCACTTAGAGGTACAAAAATAAATAAGAAGACACATGCTTCCCCTCAGGGAGATCAGTCACATTCTAATAGGGAGCTATGCTTAACAAGTGGATTATAAAGTATGTGGAGAAAATAGTACAAAAGAAAGGGAGTGACCTAGAGCAGGATTTTTTAACCTTGGAGCCACAAGCTTTTAGGAGTCCTCTTTGAATGACCTGTAATCTATACAAAACATTGTACATTTACTATATAATCTTTTTCTAGGGAGTAGAGTCACAGCTTCTAAAAAATATAAAAGTGGTTAAAGAACCACTTATTGGGTAGGAGACAGTCAAGAAAGGATTCTAAAAGAGTGATATCAGACTGGGAGTTAGAAAGATTAAATAGACATTTGCCTGTTTGATGGGCAAACAGAATAGCTAATGTATAGGCCCGAAGTCATGAAATAGCATGCTGTATGACATATGTGAAATCTGATATTACTGGATCATAAAGTGCTGATGACACTGGAGACTAGGAAGAAAGGGCTCTCAACCATTGTAAGTATTTGGACTCTAAGGTTAGTAGAAGGAATTAAGTAAACAAAAGATGTGAGACAAGTTTTGATATCAAGCTATTTAATATTTTCTTTATATTTATATCAACCTAGCTTAATTTTGGTAAGTAATTGAGTGACATTTGATAATAAAATATAGAACAGTGGTTCTTGCCAACAGATCTAAGAAATAAATCTCACATTTCCATCACCGTGACTGTGATTTTCATGGGGGAACAAACCTCCTTGGCAGGAAATGTACTCACTGAACAATAGCTATTTAACAAGCCAAGTAACCCTAATCTGAAAATCCAAAATCTGAAGTGCTCAAAAATTTGATTGAGCACCAACACAATGCCACAGGTGGAAAATTCCACACCTGACCTTGTGATGGGTCTCAACCAAAACTTTGTTTTGTGCACACAGTTATTAAAAATACCATATAAAATTAGCTTCAGGCTATGTGTATAAAGTATATACGAAACAAATTAATTCCATGTTTAGATGTGGGTCCTATCTCAAGATGTCTCATTATATGTATGTAAATATTCAAAATCTGAAACACTTCTGATCCCAAACATTTTGGATAAGGGATACTCAACCCGTACTATTATTGGTCGTGGTTTCTAACACTTCAGCTTTTAAATACCAGTCCCTGAGCTTTGGGTACAAAGTAGCTAAATAATCTATAAAACAGGACTTAAATATTCTAGAAAAAATCATATTTAAAGACTATATCCTTTTATATTATGTCAAACTACATGAAATTACTGATACGTGGTGACTTTTGAGCTACAGAAATGGCACTTTCGCATGTTTCAGCCCCATACATGCAGTGATCTCTTTATGTTCTTAGTAATGGGCTTCTAGTTGACTTGCTAAAAGGAGGGGCAGAGGAGGTCACATTTGTTGTCTTTAATCACTTATGTCTATTAATATATTCATAGTAAAGATAATCTCCTTTCTTTAAATGTGGAAGACATATATATAACTTTAGATTATTTGTGGCTCTGAAAACAAAATCTTTATTTATTTAGAAAATATAAGATGTTTGTTTTTATCCAGACATCTGTGAGAGGTTTTTGTCGGTGAATTCACATAGTAAATGATTGCTTATGGTTTCCTTCTGTCAGCTTTTAGTTTGGATGCTGAACAGCCTGATTATGATTTGGATTCTGAAGATGAAGTATTTGTGAATAAACTGAAAAAGAAAATGGACATCTGCCCATTGCAATTTGAGGAGATGATTGACCGTCTAGAAAAAGGCAGTGGTC
>CAUYRT010001977.1:0-12024 GCA_963574885.1 Lepilemur ruficaudatus
ATGAATTTTTGACTTATCCATGGTTTCACAAAAATTGCTCTAAAAAAATTGAAAAATAATCACAAGCCAAACCATGCATTTGAAAATATGAGGATGTGCCTTCACAATAAAAATAAAACAAGAAGTGTCAATGTGAAATGTTAGAGATATCAACTGTCAAACTTAGTACTTATGAAAAATCGTAATACATTGCTTTGTTGTGATTTGAATATAAATGATTTCACCCAAGAGGGGATTGTGTTGAAATTTTCAATAGAAATACTATTCTTGGAGAGTAGCACTGGTTCTTTGCCCTTGTGTTTTCAGATGTTGCATAACAGTGGGGTAACTCAGGCATTTCCCTACCAAGATCACGGAGAATTTGAGGAGGGCCATCAAGGCTGAGAGAAGCAATGAGAAAAAAGCATATTCAGAAACCAGTCGGGGCCTAAGGTAGAATAGATTGTGAGTTTTCAGGGATGGCTCTAGTAATTTAGTATCTAATATGTCTTTGAAGGAAACCTGTGTCTTTAATTTGGATATGAAATAGAGTTTGAGCAATTGTCACCCTCCCTACTGGAAAAAAAATCCTACAGTGACCTCATTATTATTGTTATTTTTAAACTTTTGTCTCCATCAGCCCAGCTGTAGAGGTTTTATCTGTCTCTTAGTCCATTTCTGGCTAGAGGCTTGTGAGCAGCTCCTAATGGAATTGCAAGGCCCTTCTGGGACTGTGGCTCCCCCCATTTTGCTAGTTTTAACGTTGACTAGGGCTTCATATCTATTTGGCTGCTGACTTCCCTGGCCAGCCCCTGGCTTCCCCAGCTCCCTGCTCAGCCAGCTTTGCCCTTTGGAGTCTGCTTACCTGCTGCAGTGTCTTTGCCCACGTGCATGTCTGGATCCTAACACTCTGCTTCGCTTTTGGTCTGATTATTTGAGGAGGTTAGATTTTGCTCCCTTTGCCACAGCTATTGGCTACAGTCCTGACAACAAGGGATCAAATGCTGAAATACTCTAGGATTTTGAATATCTGCTCCCAAGAAATATCTGTCTGCTGCCAGAGATCCGTGGCAGTTTATTTTGGTTTCATTCTCCTTTCCTCTTTCATCAACATAGGAGTATGGCTAAGGGCCAAAAGGGGTGGGCTTTGAAGTCAGACTTCCTGGGAATGCATCCTGGCTCTGCCCCTTGACAGCTGTTTGACCTTGGAAAGGTTATTCAATTTTCCCTGGGCTTCCTTTTCTCTTTCAGAGGATAACAACAGTTGCCATGCAGTGGACACA
The DNA here is from genome assembly GCA_963574885.1 of Lepilemur ruficaudatus. Taxonomy (NCBI): domain Eukaryota; kingdom Metazoa; phylum Chordata; class Mammalia; order Primates; family Lepilemuridae; genus Lepilemur; species Lepilemur ruficaudatus. The sequence goes on from CAUYRT010001977.1 coordinate 1,263, forward strand.
GTTTGTCGCCGACCCAGCATCCATTCCTTTGTTGTTTTTTCTTGCTGAATTCCAATTTTGTGCAGGTCTCCATTCTTCCCCCATAGAGCCATGCACCTCAGAGAAAGAGAGTCTTGCATCTTTTGCTTCAAGAATGGGCACATATCCCAATTATATCCACTGAGAAGTAAGGGAAAGTATTCTGGTGGGAAGTTCCCTGAGCCCTAAGAGAAAGCCACAAGAGGAGTCCCTTTTTCCTACTGAATATTGGATGTGACAACCTAAAGCTGCCGTAGCCATTTTACAACACTCTGAGGATGCAGCCAACACTATGGATGGAAGACCATGGGGACAGACTGAAACCTAGTTCTTTGATGACATGACAAAGCACGGAGTTGACCCAATTTTAAAGTCTGCCCTACTTCTAGGCTTCCTCTTTTAAGAGAATAGACTTTCTTCCTGACTAAATAAGTTTGATTAGAGGGTTCTGTTTCTTGTAGCCCAGAGAATTTTAAATTACCAGTAGACTTATTAGAAATGCCAAATAAGAATAAAGTATTTAAAGTATTAGGGACATATTCAGCACACATTACCTGTTATTGTGAATGTTATTTTTATTACAGCCCTTCATGGGCCCACCTTTATGGCTGAGTCTATCATCTTGGACCCCAACCAGTTTAGTCCTGGTATGTGTGCTCTCCATAAACCTCTTACTGCTGAAATCTGAGGATGTCCATTTTCAATCCTTCCTGAACTTACAATCCGTCATGGGAGGTAAGAATATACATACATGACCTCAGAGACACTTACAAATGGAACAAGGGATACTGGAAGATGGACTTCATTTCTTGATTCTGCAGGCACTGGGTAGAATTTATTTTGGGCTCTTGTGTGTGCACAACTTTACTGCTATTACTCCTTTTAGGATTTCTCCACATGCTCCTCAGTTTCAATTCATTTATGGCTCCTTGGACCCTGATGGGTTCCCACTTACTATCTGGTTTCTTGCTTTGTGTTCTTTCTTGCTCTGCTCTCAGCTGGACGTGTTCTCTGTTATCCTGGTTCACGGAGCCATCTGTAAGGCACTTAGCTTTTCACTCATCAATATTCAGGACTCATCTTCTACCTGTGTTTCCTTTGTGTTCTCCCCTCCCTGCACATTACCATAGAGACACACACGGTCTTGGGGTATGATCTGTGAAGTGTACCAAACTGGGGCATCCTCAAATACCCTAATCAGATATGTTGTCATAGAGAACTAAAATGTATATCTTCTTACCATTGCCAAGCATAAATTAATCTGACTAAAAATAACAAATGCACTGAACATTACTAAAGTACAGTATAAACCATGCATTGCATTTTTAAATGAACATATGACTAATGCTTTCTTATGCTTAGCCTATTCACGGCTGGGTTTTGAAGACTTAAAATTTATTTATCATTCCAGGTTATCATTGGCATTTTATTTATCCTCTTTAAGAGAATCATAAGGTTAGGAAGACTGCAGGTTACCATGATGCTCAGGTTACCTTTTTTGTTTGTTTTGTTTCACAAAATCTATATAAAATTTTATTGAGAACTGAGAAGCCAGGAATCGAGAATTGGTGTAGGCCGAAACAGAAATGAAGAATTTCATGTGTCAGCTGTCAGAACAGGAATAACATTTTAAACTTTATTAGAGTTCTATAATTAGGGAGCAGCTATTCCAACCTTAAGAATATTGTAATTGGGTGATATCAGCTGGGAGATGGGTTAAGTAAGTAGTTATCATGACTGGATTTAAACTTCTTATTTCTTAAGCTAATTCAATGTTTAATTTTAGAGGCATGAATCTGCAGTGTTCTCATAAGGGGAAAACACATATCCCCATTTCCTTACTAGGTCTAAGAATAATTCCTTGCGTGAGTATCATCCTTTATAGTGATCTCACTGATACCACTTTGAAGTTCAATAACATGCCTTGTTGCTAAAGAGAGTCACTGCCAGTTGTCTGTCATGGGATATGGCAGATGACCCAGAAAAAAAAAAAGTGTAAATCTACAGATAATCCTCAAAGTGAACTTAACCAGCAGTTTCACCTTCAATGTTTTTGCTTAGATGTGAATAAACTGCATACCAAACTATTATCATGTTCTTGCTCTCTCTTTCTGGGCTTTCTCTGATGGAAGAGACGACAAGCAGTAAATACGTTGTAGAGACGTCTATCAAGAGCTGTCAGGGTTTTACATCCATAATCACGTTTATGTTTTACTATCAGTGGCACTTACATTTTACTGAAATACGAATCACCTGAAAAAGTTTTCAACAAATTCCAGTGGCCGGCCTGCATCCCAGACTGAGACATCAGTATTTTATCATCTCTCCAGGGATTTCCAGTGTGTAGCCAGGACCAGAACCATTGCTTACAGTGGTCCTTTTTGCACGCTGGAATCTGAGGCCCAGTAACTATAATTGAGTTACTCAAGGTAACAGCCAAGAATAAGTTTTGGAGGGAACACCTGAATGCAAATCTGCTAACCTCCAAGCTTAATGGTCTTTTGTCTATACTCCCCACCTCTCATGTTTGAATAAATAACTGTTGGGAAATTGGAGGGCATCACATAAGAACTAATATATTTAAAGTGCTTGCCACACTGTTTATGTTAACTTTTCTATTCTATTTCACTTCATTTCTTATGCAGCTGATTTTCTAGAAACTATACTATGGTGAGAAAAGGCAGTCACGCCCACTGCTTTGGCTCAGACCCAGTGGTGGTAGGATGCACATTCCTGGATCAATGGATCTATGTGCCCCTAGGATCCCTACTGGATATTTGGCTGTGCTGAGGCTTTCCTGCCCCTGTTGCAATTTTTCTGTGTGGATACACTCTCAGAGACAGATGCTGAGTTGATAGCCACGATACTGAGAGCGGAAGAGCAGGCACCTTTGCCACCTGGAGCTGAGGCCCAGGGAGTCAGATGGCAGCCCTCCCCCACCTGCTTCTCCTGTCCTGGTCTGCTGGGCTATGGTCATTAGCATTTAGATAAATAAAGGGATTAGGTTCCTGGGTCTGTGCAGCCAATTTCCTCTTGCCATTTTTAAACCTCAGGAGATTGCCTGATGTGACAGAAAACATTTCAAGTGAGACTGAATTTTAAGGAGGAAATGAAGCAGTTGGTTTGTGTGAGAGCAACAGGGTAGAACATGAACTTATATTTGTCCTCCTGGTTATGGTTATTGAATCTCAAGAGAGAGGCTATGCCAATTAGGCTCCCTTTTCTACTAAGGGAAAGATTCACCAAAAGCACTTAGATTCATCTAAGATTCACCAAAAGCACTGCCTTATTACTGAAGGTAAAGGTGGAGCATGCAGAGGGAGGGAAGAGAGTGTGAAGCCAAGGACCAAGCACCTTAAATATACGCTGATTCTTCTAAGTGAAGTATCACAAGAATGGAAAAACAAACATCACATGTAACCACCATTAAGTTGTACTAATTGGTCAACACTAATGAGCATAATGTGCATAACATTCATAGGGTGTTGGACAGGTAGTGGGGGAGTGGGGGATGGGTAAATCCACACCTAATGGATGCGGGTGCAGTGTGCGCTGTCTGGGGGACGGGCACTCTTGTAGCTCTGACTTGGGCAGTGCAAAGGCAATATATGTAACCAAAGCATTTGTCCCCCCCAAACTCTGAAACCAACAACAACATGTGGCTTGCTAACCATTGGCAGCTCGGAGGCTGCAGACTGCAGGGGAAAGATGCTTCTGCGCTTTCCAATAGCAGTTTTGCAGGTAGTCTCACAGTGACTTCTTCCTCCTGGAACAGCAGGTAGCATTGAAGGCTGACAGGTGGGGCAGGGATGAAACAGTTGAGGCTGTGAGTCTGCTTTGTCACCAAGACCTTTCAAATCCACAGAGCTCAGTTTGTTTCTTTTAACAATCAATTTCCAGGCTGCAATGGTGGATGCACCTGGTTGGTGATGAGAGCAACCCCAGTAGGTGCCCTAGCAGAACTGGTGGGTGGGGATTTTCTGCTGGCTTGATTCAAAGTGCAGAGCACATCCTGTGAAGGGAGCAGAAGTTCTAAGAAACAACTGTGCCTTCAGGGAGGTAGCTTCTGACAAATCTTAGTCTTTGCTTCATTTTGATAACTGGTTAGGAGATACTGTGCTTTTAGAGTAGGAAATTGTGCAGGTAACACAGAAATGCTGCATTCCTATAGAAATCTTCTTTTAATAATTCACATTGCTGATTCTGTTCTTCATAAAATTTAACTATCTGTTCTCGCAGATATAAAATTTCAGCTAACACCTGTCCCTGCCGTGGCCAATGCACTTTAGAGTGCTATGGCAAATCCACACTGAATTCCTCATAGTTCAACTTTAGCATGTTACAAAACTTACAAAACTAATGATGCCATATTGCATTTGCACAAATATAGTTAACTATATCTATAACTTGTTGCAAAGTGTCACTTAAAATAGTAGCTTTAGCAAAGAGATTTTGCTGCTGTAAGATACAATGAAAAGAAATGAGAGCATCTGGATCTGTTAATACTTTTTTATCTGTGAATAAACCCTTCAGGTTTTCCTGTCACAGAAGGTGCAACATTTGTATATACACTCGCTAAATTTACCAAATTCAGTCCAACTTCACATTTATCTTGAAAGTTGTTGAAGATATCTGTTCCCCATGTTCTGTTTGCAAGAGTGCCCAAAGTGAGTAACTCTTTTCAGCAAAGAAAATCTTCTGTTAATGACCTGAGTGGAGTATAAAACCTGCGCTGAGTCAGTAGTATCAGTTGGTTCATCCAAAGTGATTGAATAATATATATTTTCCTTTTGAAGTATTGGTTGAAGTTGTTCTGTTAAGTTGAAGGCTGATTCATGCTGCCGATCAGTTATAGGTTGCCTTGAAAGAGGCAGTTGTTTGTACTTTATTGGTGTCTAAGCATCCTATAACTTCAACAATACATTATTTCACAATTTCTACATCCCTGAATGGCTTCCCTTTTTTCCCTGAGTATATAAGCTACTTTATGAGGTGCTTCAGTGGCATTATTTTCGGGTCTTATTGCTGCTTGAAAGAATTGTCTTTGCTTTTCCTTTTCATCTTTTAATTTATGCAATACAACCTTTTGCGCCTCTCCCTCTAATTTACAATATTTGTTGTCCTTAGGAGTGTTGTAATGCTGATGAGCAATGAATTTCTTTAATGTTGACATTGTAGTATCACAAAGCAAGCAAATCATCTTATCTTTAGCAGAAACAAGATAATATTGCAATTCCCAATCCTCATTAAAAAATCTGTTTTCTTCCTTCAGCATTCTCTTGGTCTTCTTTGACATGTCACATTCAAGAAACTTCAATTTGATATACTTAAAAATGTACATTATTTTGTAATATCTAACTACTATTAACTTAATAATTTCAAAAAATGAAAACTATTTGTTAATTTTAAAGCTAACCTTTTAATGGCTTTTTTATGTCTGCTTTTTGTTGGTCCAAGTTACCATTATATTAATACATCACCTTGGTTATTGCCATGGCCTCCTACCTAATCTCCACACTCCCATCCTTACTCTACTACAGTGTATTCTCAACACAGAAGCCAAAGTAAATTTTTTACACTGTTCCCTCTCTAATCAAGCTCTCCACTGGCTTCCTATTTCACTAGCCCATGTTAATGTTTTGAAGGCATTACCTCCCCCCACCTACCTTTCTGACCTCATGTCTTCCCACACTCTACATGATCACTGCTCATCAGGCTGTAGTGGCTACTTCACAATTCTTCAAACACAGCACATGCCTGCCTCCAGACCTTTGGACTTGCTGTTTTGCTTGCCTAAAATGCTCTTCCCTAGATATTTGCAATGTCAATTCCCTCATCTCTTTCGGTTTGTGCTCAAATGTCAACATATTGGTGAATTCTCCCCTGATCATTGTATGTAGAATAATATTCCTAATATTCCTGCAGTAACTCGACACAGCCCTTATTCTGTTTATTTTATGCTACTTACTTATTTTACTAAATGTTTGCTTTTTTATTTATTTATTGCTATCTCTTAAAATTAGACATAAACTTCACAAGGACAAGAATGTTGTTTTGTTTATTATTGTGACCCCAATGTCTAGATCTGGGGTAAAGAACCTGCAACCTTAAGGCCACATGTGATCTTCTAGGTCCTTAAGTGTGGCCTTTTGATTAAATCCAAATTTCACAGAACAAATCCTTTTATTTTTATTAATACATTTTGTTCATCTTTTATATTTTTATTTTATTTTAAAAATGAATGCATCTAAAGTATCAAAGAGAATAAGTTTCAATGAAGTAATACTCCCAGATTCACCTCACAATAGAACATTAGTAAGCCATAAGGGTTAAATTGATGGCTGCTAGCTCATGATTTAGTTCTAACTTCCCATACCTGACTGGTAGAACTAATCCACTACCACATGAGGCTGGTTGGCGAGAATTTGTGGAAGTCAAGTATGTTATCAGCTTTTGATAAAGGCGCGCTGTGTTTCTGTTTGAAGTGGAATTTGTAAATAGTTGCACAGCTAAACAATTCATGTCACTAGATATAGACACACAGCACTGAGTTTTAAGCCTGGTTTTCCTATTCACCCTTAGGGTAACCAGCTCTCCTGGTTTTTCCAGCACTGAGAGGTCATAATGTAGGGCTTCCAGTGACAAAACCAGCAGAGTCCCAGACAAACTGGGATGAGTTGGTCACCCTAGCTGACCCAGAGAAACATATTCAAATTCTGTCTCTTCATCTGTGAAATGCAGATAATGATACTTACATCACAGAGTGGTTATGAGGATTTAAGAAACTCATTTATTCAAAGGAAGTAACATAGAAGGAGTGTCCAATAGATATTTGTTCTCTTCTCATTCTTGGAACCTGGCCCCTACATGGTGTGGTAGGAATGGATTTTGCTATTGTTTAGGGCCCTATTAAAGTTTTGGAGTTAAATGTCATTAAATATTGGCTAGAATATTAAATAACCATCTCTAATAACACCTTACATTTTGTGTTGCATTTGGCTGCCTATAAAAACTCTTTTGCATTCTTCATCACACTTGATCTCAATAAAGGTCCTGCATTTTGCAGATGAGAGATGAGAAACTCTGACATGCCCGTGGTTGTAAGAGAAGTAGCCAGGGCTCCAACATCAGATATTCTGGTTTCAAGTCCATGGTATTGATACATAAAATGTTAAAATGATAATCTGTTAAGTGACACTTTGCATGGCTGTAGTAAACACACCCATACCCGCCATGAACATATTATTTTTCAGTTTAAGATTTTTGTTATCCATCCCCAACCCCTAAAATATCCTTTCAGGTAATGTGAAGAATGGAAGAGGCATGGCATATGTTGGTGAATTCTATCTTTTCTGAGACCTTATAACCCCAATTGCTAAGCTTGAGAAGATCGTTTTCTGTACAAGACCTATGCAACTCCAACAAACTCTTTTTATTGTTCCAAAAAGCAAGGCTTTTTAATGTGGTATTTTAGAAAGCTAAAAATGATTTCTTAAATTACCTCTTGAAAATAGTGAACCTATACAGAACAATGTGTCAGGAAACTTTTTCCCAAAGGGGCAGATTGTAAAAATTTTAGGCTTTATGGGCCATAGAATCTCTATTTCAATTATTCAACTTTGCTATTATGGTGTGAAAGCAGCCCTAGACCATACTTAAAGCACTGTGGCTGTGTTCCAATAAACCTTTATTTATAAAAACAGGCTACCATGGGCCTTAGTTAGCTGATCCCTGCTTTATGTTACCCAGTCCTTTAAAACACACTCTGAAAATATTTCATAAATCATAAGATGTATTCTTGCACTTAAAAAATAGTGGTTAAGACTAAGAAATAATAATATACACTACCTTGGTATAGTTATGCTTACTTTGGAGTGGTTTGCTTATTTTCTGTTAATTTCTGAGCCACCTGCCCTTGTCTGTAGTTGTGGTAGTCTCTTGGAGAGCCCAAGACATCACAATAATTTCCTCCGTAGCTATGACTCGTCACTACTTCCCTAACATACCTACTGCCATACCTCCCTCTTAGAGAACCTATGTTACCTGAAGCTCTATCAGGACAGTCCTATGATTCGTGGGACCACAGTGAAGTAGACTAGGCGAGAATACTTAACCAAGATGGGACATTAATATTTTCTTTTCATGGACTTTGGAAAAGTTGAGAATCAGTTATTTTTAAGAAGTTGATTTTGAAAGTCAAATTGAAGCAAAGGCAGAGTAAGCCTGCCATCTCTGGATGTATGTGAGTGAGCATACAAATTTTTCTGCACAAAGAAGCACACAGGTAAAGCAAACCTGGAGCTAGAGACCATGAGGGATCAGGGAGAAAGAAATGGAGAGAGTAACTAACTACCCAAGGATAGTCCAGCTATACTTTTGCAATTGGATTCCATGAGATTCTTACAGAGTCTTATAACCAATTCAATTTTTCATGAGTTTCTTTAAATGGCTTTCTGTTCCTTGTATCTTTACAATCCCTAAGACACTGTCAAACTCCTCTTTTTCTTTCTTTTTTCCTTATTTCATCTCTTCCTTAAATGCCTTCTGTGTTGTACTGGGGATTCTGATATTATATGAACTGCACTGAAAACTTTCAGTAACATTAGAGAAAAAGAAAAATCTCTTCCATGAAATATAGTATGCACATTGTTTTAACAAAGCATGGAACTATGGAAAGATAAATGACTTTGGAGTAAGATATATCTAGCTTTGAATCCTAGTTCTACCACATACTTCGTGATTATGGGCCACTTATTTAATTTTTTGGAGCCTAACAGTTCTTATCTGTACAATGTATATGTTAGTACATATCTCATAATATTAGGATGAAGATGAAATGAAATGACGTAGCTAGAGGTCTTGGTACAATACTGGCACTGAGTTGGGGCTCAAGGCAAAGTAAGTCTGCCAGCAATGGACATAATTTTTGTTATAGAATCAAAGTGAGAGGGATTAGGAGGCTTTCTTGGTGGAAGAATTGTAGTAGAAATTGGCTTGCAAGGGAGGATAAAGCAAACCTTCTCTAAGGCTGGAAGAGAAATGGGGTGTGTGTTTGTTTGGTGTTGTCAAACACTGTCTGGTGAAGTCCCAATAGTTGAGGCCAATGATACGATTTGGGCAAAGTCAGGTGTCACAGATTCACCAGCGCCTGGAGAAGAGCTTTGCATGTGTGAAGGAAAGCAGTTGGTTAAAGTGGCAGGACAAATATTGCATTTGAGAAAACTCCTTCTTATGGCCATCTGCATACTCACTCTCCCAGCCTTCCTGGTACTCATGAAATTAGGGATCTCTGCTTTCTCGTTCTCCTCTCTTCTCAGAATTTCCTCTTCTGTGCATGTGATCATGTTCTTTCTTTCATTTGAATTTCATTGCTGTATTTCCCAGCAGTATTAGTGAATTTTCCAAATGACCTCTTCAGTCTCTTCAATTGTAGGTTCTCTTCTGCCTCTAATCTTCTGTAGTCCTTTATTCATGTTTCTCTCAATACCATTTAGCGTTGCATGCCCTGCATTATAATTTATACAATAATGCCACAGACATTATAAACTTATTAGGATTCCCAGACCTTACCTCATTCTGCTAAAGAGACTTGGACCTTGCCTATCTGCATTTTCTAATTCCTAATAAGATCCTGTCACTGATAGACTATTTCATTGGACTTTCATAACACAGAATTTGAAGACTTGAATGAAATGGGTTTTGGCCACATTTTTGATTTCCTATACACCAGTTCCTTTTTTCCTTGATAACAGAACCCAATTTCAGGCAATTTAATTAAGAGGGGCCCTTCCCCAGTCTCAGGGGGTAAATCAGAGCTAGTTTTATCTAATCATGGTGTTCTCAATTCCTCTGCTAATGACTAAGAAACATGTGATCCATTTCTGCCTAGTGAGAATATCATGAAGTCGGCTGAACAGTTCTAGAGAGATTTTACTTTCTGATAAAGGATATATATGTATATATATCCTTCCAATTTTCCTTTTGTACAGTTTGGGTGAGAATGTGATGCTTGCATGTGCAGATATCTTGCAGTCATGGTAGGAGATTTTGTCAACACACTCAGGAGAACAGAGCAGATCAAGTAGAAAGAGCCTGATTCCTTGATGCTATCTTTGAGGTGCTAACTCAGCCCTAGTACTACCTTTATTTTTTTCTTTTGTACAGTGAAATAATGTATTAGGGTGCACTAAGTTTCTATAAAAAATTTTAGACCCTCTAAATTCAGCAGCTAATAGTAATTTTTTTTTCTTGCTCTTGTAATGGTTCTAGACAGGGGTTCAATTCAGTGGGGATAGTTTTTTTCCACATGGTCATTTGAGGACCCAGGCTTCTTCCATATGCAGCTCTGCCTTCTGCTTTGCATCACACCATTGGAAAGAGAAAGAGCATGGGAAAATGTTCATAGGAGGTTTTTACGGGCAAGGTCAGGAAGTGACATATCACTTCCACTCATATTCCATTGGAAAGAACTTAAAAATTTACAGACAACTCTATCTAACTCCAAGGGAGGCTGGGAGACATAGTCTGTGAACCAAAGATGGCAAAATTTTTTTGGTAGAAAGCTATTGGCTTCTGTTAAAAATAATAAGTATCCTTATTGTTTAAGCGACTTTGACATATTTTCTATTATAGCTCAAAGCATCCAAACAGATACAGAGCTAGAGGCAGAGAAGAGGGGAGGATGAAGAGGGCAAGAGGCAGCTGTGCTAGATCTAGGGAAGAAAACTTTATAAATCAGGGTAGG
>CAUYRT010001979.1:0-32827 GCA_963574885.1 Lepilemur ruficaudatus
ACCCAAAATATTTTCATCACCCCTAACATGAAATTCTGTACCCATCAAACAATAAATCTCTATTTCCCTTTCCTTTTTAGTTCTGGTAATCTCTGTTCTATTTTCTGACTCTGTGAATTTGCCTATTCTAGGTACCCTATGTAAGTGGAATCATCCAACATTTGTCCTGTGTCTGGCTTCTTTCACTTAGTACTGTATATTGTTTTCAAAGTCCATCCATATTGTAGTATATATAAATATTTCATTTCATTCCTTTTCATGGCTGGATAATATTCCATTGACTGTCTATACCATGTTTTGCTTATCTATTCATCTCTTGATGGACACTTGGGTTGTTTCCAACCTTTGCCTATGGCAAATGATGCTGTTATGAACACCGGTGTACAAATACCTTTTCAAGTCTCTGCTTTCAATTCTTTTGTGTTGCATTCTTTTTGATGATAAGAAGATTGGAAACAACCACAGTAACTATTAATAGTAGATTAGAAATAAGTTATTGTACATCCATACATTAGAATACTATGCTACCCTTTGGAATGAGGCAGGTTTATGACTTTTGGCACGAAATCATCTATAAGATATATTATCGGGCAAAGAGGAGGGGAAGGAGAAGGAGAGAAGGAAGCAGCAGTGTGGGGGGTGGGGAGAACTGAGTGCCTGCCTGACGCGCAGACTCTCTCTGGAAGGCTCCACAAGAGCCAGTGAGAATGGTGCTCTGGGAGGCCACCAGGCCTAGGGTCAGCAGTGAGAGAAGACTTTGCTATTTGCCCTTTATGCTCTTGGAAATATTTTAATGAACTGAATGTTTTACCTTCTTGAAATCAATCAATATATTTTTAATTGGCATATGATCTCTTAAGTCCTGGGTCCAGCAGCAGGTGGAGGTGCATGAGGGCCGGGAGACTGCAGAGCAAGCCTGGGAGAGGAGACAGAGGACAGGCTGACATTTATCACTGCACGCCCTCTACATCACCACTGCGGCCCCTAGATTCAAACACCAAGCTCACTGCTAACAGCTTCCCGGGTGCCTTGTAGCCTCTCGATTCCAATTCTCCTGTTTCTTCTTTTCTTCCTTTCCTTCCTAGAGAAGTAATTTGGAGAGCTGCAAGATGAAAGGTGCAGGCTCTCCCCGCCTGGCTGCTCAGGCCTCAGCCTGCCGGAGAGAGAGACCGTGGAGAGAGGCTTCAAAGTTGCAGGAACGCCCTGCCCCGAGGAGGGTCAGTGCTCCATCAGGAGAGGCCACTGCCGCCCTCCTCCAGGTCGGATGCATTGAAAAGGTGTCTGCTCAGAACCAGTTGAACAGACCTCACAGGATGATAATCAAATCATATTTGAAAATGAGATGAAGAGGGGAGTCAGAACAAAAGCCTGTGAAAAGAAAAATAAGGTGGAAGTTGCAGAAATTGGTGTTCTGTATTCTAAGGCCTTCCTGGCTCCTAGCAGAGTTTGAGATTAGTGTTGATAATAGCTTCACCATAGGACCACAAAAAATCAATGGAACTGGGACTAAGGCAGGATCCATTTATCTTCTTGGGGTGAAATAGAAGGTGTGATTTTAAAAAGACAAATTATAACGAATGCACATAATTGATGTGCATACACGGAACCACGCGAGGAGGGCCAACTGCACACGATTGCACAATATCAGGCATTATTCTCATCAAGAGTTTCTTGTAACAATGCCAACCCCAGGGCACAGTTCAAGTACTCCGGAGAGTAGTACTAGGAATTGAGTTCTAGAATATGCTGTGTTATTTTTGCACGATTAATTATTTGTTTGAAAGGATGATGAAGAATACTGAAAGAAAAAGCCCATTTGCAGGTCCTGCTTTATAATGAAATCACTTGCTTAGGACAGGGCTCCAGAGGTCGCTTAATCTATCCCTCTGCCTCTCATTTAAATGGACTATTTATCCCTTGAATTAATTGTTTTCCCCTAAAGGCTTTTATTTATATGTTTCGCTCATAGAGCTGTATATATATAAAACATATAATATATATATATACCCTTTTCTACGGGCAAGAATGATGCTTCGTCACCTCTATGATGTCCATATCTAACACTCAGAAGGTTCTCAAAAGATGTTTTATTTATTAATTGATTAATTCATTAATTAGGAGAAATCTCCTTTTCCAACAGAAGGAATTCAGAGTTTTTTAAGTTCAGAGCTGGGTCTTTTACATGTGAGCATTCTTATCCAGCTGGCAGTGCTAAACCAGTTTAGTTGGTCCTTGGAGAAGTACGTTACTAGTGAAGGGGTGGGCATGGATGCAGAGGGGGTGAGAGAGCTACTGACACTGTCTGGGGAGTTCCAGCCTGGGGACCAGGGGACCCAGGACAAAGACCATCTTCACAGACAGTGTGCTATGTGTCTACAGCCTGTGTACTTAACATCTCTGGAGATGGAAGTATGGAGTAATACCCTGAAACACTGGAAAGATGAGAAAGAGCGGGCCTTGGTCCAGTGGAGAGCCTCCCTCCTGGCTTAATCAAGGCCACTTCCTGAAAGCTTTTCTAGCCTTCTGGAAAGCCAATCAATGTTAGCACAAGGCCACCTAAAACAAGGTGTTTTACAGGCTCTCTGGCGATGGCAATGCTGCCCAACATCACGCCTACAGGCTTCCTCTGCCCCTGGGCTGGGCCAAGGGCTGCCACGGGACCCTTTCATTCTTCTCTTTCCTGCTTCACAAGGCCTGGGCTGTGCCTGGCCCTTCCCTCCTCCGAAGATGACCCCTCCTCCTTTACTGAGATGCAGAAGAGAGGAAGAGTGAGCACCCCCTCACCTCACCCCCGCCACCTTAAGATATCTCCACCACAGTCCACAACCTTTCTCCATTCAACAAGTCCCCGGCACTTTCCTTGCCCGGGAACCTTGCTAGTCACAATAAGCACTCAGGAGCTCTCAGACCACTCCTTCCTTCCTCATATCTGATTTCATCCTTTTTGGATCAGATTCAGACTGGCTTTTTCAAATATTCCTTCTCTGTCTTGCAAATTATTCTTTCTAGTCACAATCTCCTTCCCTTAGGATATGAAGCTGATCAAATCTTCCCCATTCCAACAACAGTAACAAAAACAAAAAAGCTTCTGGCATGCTGGCTTCCCCCAAGCTCTCTTTCTTCTTTCCCTTTTCTTTTTAAATCTATACATAACTGCTTCCACTTCCCTGACTCACTCAGCCTTCCAACTCCATCATGGTTCTGAAACTGTAAGTCCCCAGTGATACCGGCCATCAAATCTACCTGATTTGCCACCCTTCACGGCCGCTTGGCTGACACTGACATCAGGTGTCCCCAGCCCAGCCTGCGTGCCCCGTGCTCCTTCCTTCCTCTCTGACTGCGACTTCCTTGTCTACCTTCCTCCTGCTGCTCCCATGTCACTCAAAGTCCAGTGTTCTGTCCTTGCTCCTTCTTTTCTCTAGCTCTACATTCTTTACTTTGGCAATCGCATCTGGGTTTGACTTAAAAAAACACATCTACTAAAAACTATGAACCAGACACTGTGTTAGGCACTGTTGGTGTCGTGGTAAATTACAGCTCTTTCAAAAATCTCACAGACAAATAGCAGGGGAGACAGACAGATAAACAAATGATTCAACGTGATATATTATGATGTTCTGCCTCAGAATGGGAATAGCAGCCTCAAGGCACTCACAATTTTTTACCAAAATTATGATAACAGAGAAATGCTGAAACCTCATAGCATATTCTATTTAAATTAATACTGATAAACAGCCCAATGTCAGAGTGGGGCAGGGAATATCTGTATCAGAGAGGGATTGAGAAAGTTACCCAGGCTTAGAACATGCTCATCCTGACTCTATTACCTGGATGCTTGAACAAAAAGTTAATATGGCCCACCCGCTGCCCCTGCCTCAGAGATTCAGGGCTACTACCAATGAGGAATTGGACCATGTTGTAAGTCAGGAAAGTTTCCATTTCACCACTTACACTCTCTTCCCCACCTGGGAAACAACTAGGCAGATCATAGCTCTCCAAGGACTAGAAGTAGGACAATGCATTCTGAGAGCTGTTGGTCTTGGGGCAAAAACACTTTGTAAGAGGGGGTAAAGACAGCAACACCCCAGAAGCAGTGTGTGCAGGGAACTATATTTTTCAGATATTGCATCAGACAAGAAGAACCAAAGAACTAGACGCTTTAGGTCAGAGCAGAGCAGAGCAGAGATAGACCATATCGCTAGCATATCTAGAAGGAAAAACCTTCTAGATATGAAAAATTGGACTGGAACCTACATACCTGGGTCCCCACAGCTGGTGCAAAGTGAGAAGGGAATTAAATCACCCCCAAAGTGGGCAGAAATGGAGTCCTAGCACAAGTCACTCGCCATGTCTGTGAAAACTCTGAGCCTCAGCAAAGCCCACCTTGCTGTAGAATAAAAGGGAAAACACCAGCTATGACACAAATGTGAACATCATTCAGTAACATCAGAGGAAGAGCACCCCTCTAAAACTGAGCTACTGCAGAACTGAGAAGAAAAATTTAGAAAACCGCTTACTTTTCAGGAGTGTACAAGCAAGCAAGGCCTGGAAGTCAGAAGAGCAGAAAGTCACAAGAGGGGAGAATCAGCAGGATTAGATGCAAAGGAAGGTGCATTCAAAACAGAAGAATAGCAAGGAAACTAAAAAGCTAATCACAGATACAAAGCCACTTTGCAGGCAGGAAAGAGTAGTATTGAAACTTCAGAATATCACGTTGGTAATGTAGAAAATAAATATGAAAGAAATTAAAACAACTTAGCAGAAGGTGAAAGATCTGGAAAATAGAAAATGAAGAACCACACATAGATAATGAAGATTCCTAAAATAGAATGCACCACAAATGAAGCAGAAGATAAATGAAAGATGTAATGTAATAAAATGTTCCTGAGCTGAAGATAAAGGTTTCTGTGTACAGACAGATGGGCTCACCAGGCAAAATCAGCAAAAGGAGATCCTAGACGCATCTTGGAAAATAATATAGATACTATCACAGAGAGAAAGTGGCTATTCGCAGTTGGGGAAGGTGTCTTCAGACATCCAGGTGACTCTGAACAGATCTGAGAACTGAGGAAACGTGGGCAATGATGGAGGGGACATTTGCAATCAGCAGGAAAGTGTGAGACCCAAGCTAGCCACTGGCAAACAAGGTAAATCCCTGCTTTATACAAATCCCCAAATCAATCTCTGCTGAATTAAATATTCAAATGAAAAATTGAGTCATGAAAGAATATGGTAAAACACAGATGACTATTTATACAACTTTAGAGTGAGGAAGAACTTTCAAAGAAGGAACTAAAGAGAAAAGCACACAAGACTGATAGACCACATGACATAAAAATTGCAAATGTTGCTGCAAAACAGCAATAGTTCTAAATCAAATCAAATCGACTATAGTTCTAAATCAAATTATGAAACTAGAAAAAATGAAATACGGGTGACAAAGGTTGATAACATTAAAATCAATGGAAAAATAGGTAAAGAATATAAACAGGTATTCTCAAAAGAACTACAAATAAATTTTTAGTTCAACTGCCAATCGAATTTTAAAATCAAAATCAAAATAAGATTTAGAATTTTTCCACTATCAGAACAATAGAGAATCAAATGACTTATAATAAAAATTGTTGTAAATGTTAGGGGAAAACTCACTGTCATGGGCACAAGGTATGAAGGGCACATCAGAATAGTATTTCTGAATGGCCATGTGGAATTTTTATCAAAAGCTTTAAAAATGGGAAAAGCCTGAATACAAAAATTTAACTTATTGAAATTTATCTTGAGACTATCATCCATTAAGCTATCAAAACTATGTGAACAAGAGACCTTCTTAGGTGTTATTTATAATAGCAGGAGACAAAACTGAAATTACCTGGATGTCTAAGTTTAGTGAAATAAGTCACTGAATTTAATTTAAGGCAACCATTAACATGATAACACACACACCCACTGACATGTGGGGAGAAATAACGTATTGTTTTTAAAAAAGTCATAAAAGTATGTAGCACCGTTTTTGATCAAAGAAGTACACATACACACACATGCACACACACACACATTCTCTACACCAAAACATTGGTGTGGAGCGGCACTTATGTGTATGTGGTGGGAGTACAGGAGATTTTTTTCTCCATGTTTATCTGCATGTCTGCTTTCTCTATGTATGAATTATGTATGAATTTTTTAAAAACTTGTTTTTAGAATACAATGAAAATGCCAAAGAGTGCAATTGCTGGGTCATAGAGTAAGTACATGCTTAGTTTCATAAGAAAGTGTGATACTCTCTTCCAGAGCAGCTGTATCATTTCATATTCCAACCAGGGATGAAAGTGATCCAGTTTCCCCACATCCTCACCAACATTTGTTGTTACCACTGTTCCTCATTTAAGCCATTCTGATTAGTGTACAGTGATATCTTATTGTGGTCTTCATTCACATTTACCTAATGGCTTATGATGTTAAACATCTTTTCATGTGCTTATTGGTCATCTGTAGAAAAATCAAAACTTACGTTCATTTAAAATCCTATACATGAATGTTTGTAGCAGCCTTATTTGTAATTGCCAAAAACTGTATGATTCCATTTATACAGCATCTCGAAATGACAAAATTATAGAGACGAAGAACAGATCAGTTGCCAGGGATTAGGGATTAGGGAAGAGGTGGAGGAAAGGTGCTGGCTATGGATGTAATCAAGTGTCACCAGGGATGCTTGTACTATGGTTACACAAGATGTTATCACTGGGGAAACTGGATGAAGGGCAAACAGGTCTCCCTGTATTATTTCTTACAAGTTCACCAGAATCTATAATTATCTCAGAATTAAAAGTTACAAAACCACAATAGGACATGAAAAGAATACAATGCAAATGCAACAAGGAAAGTGCTATGACATAGCTATGCAAAGATCACTGAGAAAGCTTGCGGGTGGAAGAGGCACAGTGGGCATTTTGCCTCACAGGGGAGTCCAGAGGCCTTCCTGGAGGAGGCTATGACTGAGGAGTCGGGAGGTACTGCTAGGAGTAAGAACATGCCCAGGCTTAGGCTGACAGGAGACGGGGATGTCACACTAGTGGGTGATGATGGTACCTCTAGAGGCTCAGGGGCCTGCTGGGCAGGGGTGAGAAGCAGTGCGGACATGGAGAGGGGATGTCCCGGGAGGGACCAGCGTTTTTCCCACTATGTCATGTTATTTCATGTTTTTATCATATCATTCATTTACTTATTCATTCACTCATTTGTTCAAAAAATATCTTCCATGTGCCAGAAGCTGCATCACGCCCCAGGGATAAAACAATAAATAAAAGACCATCCTTTCCCACTCCACCCCAGTGAAGATCTTGGTGGGGAGACAGATAAGTAAACAGAAAATGCAAATACATCATTGTGTGGCAAGTGCCATGACAGTATGTACAGTACGTACACATGGAAGGGGCACCTAACCTTGGTGGTCTTCATGGAAGAGGTGGCTTCTGGGCTAAAACCTGAAGGATCAGTGAAAGAAATCCACTTGAGCAGAAAGTGGAGCAGGATGGTCTTCAAGGCAAAAGGAATTAACAGCTGTACAACGGGCCAGAGATGAGAATGTGTGTCACAGTTGGGGAAACTCAAGACTTTAAATGTGGCTGGAACACAGAGTTGGAAACTCGGTAAGATATGAGTGAGGCTGGAAAACTCATCAAACCTAGGATCCCACAAGGCCCTGAATGCCATGCTAAGGAGTGTGGATTGACTTTTATGTGTGATGGGGAAGCCACAGAAGTCTTTTCCACAGGGGAGGCTCATGGTGAGAACTGGGCGGTAGAAAGACTTCCTTCGCTGAAAGCAGCACAGGAAATGAACTGAGCAGATGCAGGGAAGCTCCTCCCCACCTGTCTGTGCTGCAGGCCAACCCTGGGCATCTTTCAGAACTGTCACCCAGCTTTCCAGGCTCCCTGTGCTGTGGTCAGTATAGGTCCACCTAGGAAGCACTGAGCTCTGATGGTTTATGGAGTTCTAAGCTCCTGGGCCAAGCTCTCTCCAGGCCCCGATCAATTGCTCCCTGTCACAAGCTGATCTTGTTCTAGTTCTTTACTTTCTGGATCATAAAGTTGTCCTCTGTGTGACTTAGGAGGCTCTCTGGTGCTGGACATTTATAACCCGAGATACCTGAACAGTTAGCAGCCCCCATTAGTGTGCTGCTTGACAATTTAGCTGTCCCCTCCGAGGCCAGGAGGAGATCTATCTGTTCCCCCAGGTTTTGCTCGCCTGGCATCAGGATGAGGCTGGATATCTTCCCAGGCCATGCTTTGGCAACAGGGTAGCTGATTGCTTGTGCTGCTTTGGGCTTGGAAAGGCACGGAGCATGAGCTGCAGATCAGCAACCTTACTGGAGGGAGGAAGGGGGACAGGACCCCCTTCCAGCCAGGACTATCCAGAACAAGAACAATCTGGGGAGAGGCTTTCAGAACAGGAGACACAGGGCAGGTGACCCATGAAAACAGGCCAGGGGCTGGTGGAGCAGGGAGCAAGGAACCTACCAGTCAGCCCTAGACACTAGTAAGAAGCTAGGGTGGAGATGCTCAGACAGGGCTGGAAGCACACCCCTCATCAGGAGTGCCCACAACAGTGGGCCAGTGTGGTTTAGGTCAGGATGGAGGGATTCAAGTGTCCAGGGAAGAGAGTATGGAAATAAGAGAGCCTGTGGGATCCTGTTCTCTCTCCTGCCTCACTGTGGGTAGAGAATGAATGAGGCAGAGCTTGCTCTCAAGGAGCTCACAGCGTGGAGGGGAGAAGACAAGACAAGGCTGCCCCTCCTTCTCCCATATGACTCTACTTACTGTTTCCTTTAGGCAGCACCTGCCATGCCTGTGGGTCCAAGAAGTTTTGAGGCCAAAGCATGAGGGAAGATCCCTCCACTGTGCAGAGATCACTTTGTGCTTGTGCTCAAATGCTTGGGACAGTGCCTGGCACATAGTATTAAATAGATGCTCAGGTAGTATTTATGGGATGTTTCTCTCGCTTTGATTCCTTTTTCTCAGGAAACAAGAACACAAACAAGCTTGCTTTTGCCACACTGAGCAGAAGCTTGGGCAATGTCATCCTGGGACAGGGGGAAGTTGGAAGCATATGCCCTTTGCACACACAGAGCTATACACAGCTGGCTCTCCCAGAAGCAAAGCCAGGTTCCCACAACCTCACAGCCCGAAATGAGAGATTCCTGCAGAGCTGGGCCTTGAAGACAGATTTCAGGCCATCATCTCTCCCCAGAGCAGCCTGCCACTCCCTAGATCACCCCCACGGGTGCTGGGCCCGTGTCTCAGCTATAAATCACAGGCTTCCACGCCCCAGCGGTGCCTCTGAGGTCCCAACATCAAGCTCGTTTAGAGTGTGACCTTTAAAAAAAATTAAAAAGTAAAGTCAGTTTTTCCTCACAGGTGACCTGAGATTAAAGTTTCTAAAATGCAGCTGGAAAAAGTGGAGGCTGAGCAAGTCTCAGGGAGGGAAGGATAACAGAAATACACAGCTCTGAAGGTCGGCCCAGCTCTGCACTTGCCCATCCATGGGAAGTCGTAAAAATGTTTTGCCACACACCACAGTCCGGAGAAGGAGAGAAATGCTCACCATGGGCAGCAGAAGGCTGTGTGGGCAGATGACAGGGGCTTGGCCTTGCTTGAGGGGTCAGTGAGGCTCCCTGAGGACATGACATTTGAGCTGATATCTGACTTAGGGGACGAGGAGAGAAGAAAGGGAGGGGCGAACGAGGCAGAGGGATCGATATTGGAAAGGCCTTCAGTGGGAAGTGAACGTAGGGCAGGAGAGGGACAAAAAGCAGGCCTGCAGCAGGGGTGCCCAGCAAGGGGGAGGGTGGTTTGCACGGGGTTGGGGGTGAGGCAGGCAGATCACGCAGGCCTGTGAGGCCAGTGCCGGAAGAAAGAGTGAGTTAGGGTTCTTAGAAGTCCCTCTAGAGCTCCTCATCTGGAGAGTTGGAAAGGAGCACGCCAAGGCAGCATTTAAAAAATCTTTTTCTTTTCAGAGCTGATACCTTTATAGAAATACAAACTGCAGGGCTCCACTCTGAAGCAGGGAAACAATTTGAATACCAAAGCTTTACTCCCCCAATCCCCCGTTATCACCGCAAACTCAAGGAAGATCAGCCCTGGTTGGAAGCATTTAACAAAGTCAGAGAGAGAGAGAGAGAGAGAGCAGATAGTGCCTCCCTCGGTGACTGCACAGGGATCCAGGTGAAGCTTCCAGCCCTCCTCCAGCAGGGACAGAAAGGTGGATGGCAGGAATACCCAGGCTCGGGTGTGAAGGCAAAGGGGCCTCACACAGTGGGTGGAGTCCGGAAGAAGTCACCCACCCCCAGCAGTGCCAACAGCAGGCCTGCACAGAGCTGCCCTTCGGTGTGAGCAAAGGAAAAGAAATGGCAGGGCACATATGCAAACCACTGCCAATCACATAAAAGTAAGAAAGGCAGCAGCACAGGATGAAAAAGAAAAAGAGCTCAGTCTGAAAGAAAATGTAGCCCGAGAAACAGAAGAAAATTATCCAAAAGGGTTTATTTTCAAAAGAATTAAATAATAATACAAGAGCTCAAAAACCAAATGATAAAACAATAGAATAAAAGAATAAAATTTAAAAGGGAAATTATAGATTTAAAACACAAATAATGCATCGTCTGGGGGATGGTCATGCTTGAAGCTCTGACTTGGGGGGGCGGGCAAGGGCAACATACATAACCTAAACATTTGTACCCCCATAATATGCAGAAATAAAAAAAAAAGAACACAACAACAACAAACAAATTATGGATCAAAATAATAACTCAGTTCGCCCTCCATTTCCACGGGTTCCACATCTGCAGAGTCAACCAACCATAGATAAAAAATATTAAAAAAAAAATCCACAATAAAAATAACAATACGTCAATAAAAAACAATATAGGATAACAACTATTTACATTGTATTTGGTATTATAAGTAACCTAGAGATGGTTTAAAGTATATGGGAGGATATGTATAGATTATATGCAAATACTACATCATGTTATATCAGGGAGTTGAGCATTCTCTGATTTTGCTCTCTGAGGGAGGTCCTGGAACTAATCCCCCATGGATACCAAGGGGCAATTATATTATAAAACTAATAAACAAAGTAGAAATGCTATAAAACTGATGGAGTTTAAAACTGAACTATTGACATGGGGAAAATACATGAAAAATAAGTTAGTAGCAAAGAAAATGCTCAAAAACAAAATAATACATGGAGGACAACCGGTATCCCAAATTAGAGGCCCCAGCCAAAAACAAAAACAAACAAAATGGTATTCAGACAGCTAATAGCAAAGAATTTCCTTAAAATGAAGGAAAAATCAGAGAGTCAAAGGCATAGCCTCGTGAAATTGCTGAACTTCAAAGATCTAGAAAGAATTATTCAGTCAGCAAATGGAACCAGTAAATCACCTCAAAAGGAAAGCACAGGCTAGCCTCAGACTTTTCTATAGCTATGTGTACAGGCAGATGTTCTGTGAATGTAGAACCTCATTCTACAGGAGGTAAGAGAGAGTCCTTCCAGGGCGAAAAGTTATTTGACAGTGAAATTCAATCAACCAAGAGATAAATTAATGGATTCAGTATGGGAAACAGTGATAAAGCAACTGGGAATCATTACATTCTTCTAAATTCTGAAATAAAACTAAAACACTCTGAAGTTATTATAAAACTTAAAATGAAAAATTATTTTTAAAAATTAGCAAAAATTGGGAGGTGGGGAAATATAAAGAAACAGAAGTACAGCAACTTCTTCATCTTTCATAGCAAGGGATTAGTTAGAACTACTTAAAATTGAAACATGAAGTTCAAAATAATTATTCAAATCTCATTGCTTTTATAACAATCTTTCTTAATCCTAAGAGAATCTTGTGTGAAATAATATGTATTTTGTGGTGAAGAAGCATTTATCAAATGTAGCAGTTCCTTCCATTTATATTAGTTTATTTTTCTTCCATTACATTTAACAAAATTAAATTAATGTTTTAAGGATTATAATTATCACATTTTTCTAACATTAGTTTTGAATTTCTGTCTGTCTTTCTCACCATAGTGAAGATAGATAGCTTCTATACCTAACATGACATTGACCCAAATTATTTAACAATGGTAATTTCTGGATTATTTTGAGTCACTTTTTATTTTCCTCATTTTATATATACACATATACACATATGTCTTTTCTGAAATGTTAATAGATATGTGTAACTTTAATAAACACAAAGTCTTTTCTAAAAATAAAAATGTCACAGATAAAAAGAATATCAATAGCATTGCACATGAGTTAAAGTCACAATGATGATTTCCATGTTAGCTGATTCCTATTTGCTAGCCTCTAATTCTAGGACATTTTCAGAATCTCCCTCTCCACAATTTCGATAAGCCTTTTGTAATTTGCCCCTTCTGATGCCGGCAATGCACTCGCTAATTCACTTTTTCCCCCGTCTTGTCCTCCAGTGAAACATTCAGAGCCTTTCTATGTATGTCACCTGTTACTTGATTCTGCCTCACTGTTTCCACTGTGGTGCGAGACACACACAGTAATTAGGAAGTTTGAAGCATTTGCAAGAATCTTTATTTAACTCACTCAGAAAAGCTCTGTAGGCATCTAATTCTTCAGCCCCCTTCCTGGCCTAGAACTCTGATCTCTCGCGTCAGGCAAATCTAGATCCCTTCCCAGAGCAGACACAGATGCAGGAAAGCACTCCCAAGTCTTCCTCCAAGACTGAACTGTGAAACGTCTTCGGTTCTGTCTTCCACCCACTCTCTTTTCTCCTAACACCCACAAGTTTCTCTATTTCTAAATTATGCCCAACAGCAGTGACTCAAAACCTTAGTATCGTGGAACAGAAATTCTCCCAGTATATAGAAATAAATCCAAGGATACCGGAATTTCATAAAAAGAGAATCTGTGGTTGGGGAGGGATTGCTGTACATACAAATCCCTGTGAGTAACACAAGTAAAAACCACAGTGACACGGATACCTGAATATGTACTGCGTATCTGTCGTGGCCCTGACAGCTGCGATACATGGGTGGGGGAGGAGTGTGCATCTTCCAGTATTGATGGTCCTGTTTTCAGGCTAATGGCGCATTCATTTACTGTGGATGCTCTTATTAGGGCAGTTAGCACTTCAAGACACAATTTATAGAACCTGACAATGATTAGTTCTGCTCATATTTACTCATTTGATTGGGCTTGTTACTCTTCTTTGAAAAACAATATAGTTAGTCTGTCCCAGGACTATAACTGCACACATGAAGTTGAAGACAAAGGAATGCCAATGCAAGGACCAGTCAATAATTTGTTCAGCAAATCCCATTTGCATCTCTTCAGCTCCTCCTACTTCTGTGTCCAGCTCTGAGCCCAGGACTTTATATCATACTCTTTCTACTTAACAGCTCCCCTGGGCTGGCAGGAATTCCACAGCAAAGTCATATACAGTGGCTCAGAAGGACAGAGCTACTGGCTTAGACTGAAGAGCTAGGACGTGAGCCTCCCTCCCATCCCAGTGTAAGGCCATCTTTCTTGATGGATACCAGCTGAGACTCCAACAAGCCCAAACTCCATAATTTCTATTTGACCTTGGGCAAGCTAGTCACACCTCTGGGACTTGCGGTCCTCAGCAAAACGGAGCTGATAAAAGGACGTACTCCATAGGGTACGTCACTCTGACTGGTGAGCAGCCAATCTCCTTGTCTAGATTTAGGATGCAAGTCCTGTAGGTTGCGGTCCCAATGACCATTTAGCTTTCCAGAGCCTTCGCAGTGTTATCACAGCCTGCTTCATGTGCATGTGTTTTAACATCCTTAAATGGAAAGCTTATAATAGTAATTTGATATTTTAGAGAACATTTTTGGTCCAAAAATCTGGAGCCAACAGCTGGACTAAGGTCCAATATGAACTGGAGAATAAGTGTGCTCTGTCCCAGGCTTCCATTTTCCAGACGCATAAGTTGGATCATGACATCATTTGGGTGTTTCCCAGTGCTTTAGCTGATGCTGAACTTTGGTCCCTCAAGCTAACAACTGGAACTGGCTGTGTGCTGGCTGGGATGCTCAATGCCATGCATATAGATAAGACATATATCACTGTATATGCTTATTTGTGCAGAATGGCAATTGAGGAAGCCTTGTTTAGGCTGCACCGCAGTTGACAGGAACAACTTAAAAGGAACTATCTAAGAGATAAAGCACCCCTAGTTGGCCTACCCTTGATAAATTCACTAAACACTGTCACTACTTTTTCCAAATGAAAAAGATGGCTTCATGGAATAATCATGAGGGATTCTTCCAGCACTCACATTCTTTAATCATGTGGAAAAGAGTCACTCCCTGTGATCGTGGAATAAAGCTGAAGAGTTGGCATCTGAGTTATCACATCCTGACCTGATGGTTAAGCCTGAATTTATAATCTAAGCCTACAGGCAAAATGCAGACTTCCTTATTTGTGTCTCATTCCTAAGTTGTTGGGAGTGAAATTCGTGTCTGACAGCCATTATCTGGGGCAAACATGTTTTCTGCTTGGCTGGAACTGTGCACAACTCCTGACCAGGGGTTTCCCAGCAGGCCCCAAAGTCATTTACTGTCATGAATAAGCCAACGATTCAGGCTTAAACTGTGCTGATCTCAGAATTATGGACTCCTGTCATTCAAAGTCAATGGATAACATTGACCATCCCCCCTCACCCAATCCCAAATCAACCTGGGTAGAGGAAGGTGTTCTTGGATAAAAAGAGCCTCAGTAAAAGTAAGAACAAAAACAATAACAAGAGTAACTTAAGTAATCAATACTTAGTGAGGGCTTGCTCTGTTCCAGCTAACGTGCTGAGCACTGAACTCATTTCATTTATTCCTCACTGCGGCCCTATGAAATAGGTTCTATTTTATCCCATTTTATAGAATAGGAATCTGAGACAAAAGTAGCATGAAATTCTGGTAGATGCAGAAAAGCCCTCCTTTTTGTTTTCAAAGAACTTTGGAATCTCATGAAATAAGACACAAAGGCCCAGCTCACCTCCATCCCAACCAAAATCTGTCTTTAATTGCTTGTACACTCCAATGAACCCCACCACAGGGTAGGCCAGGGTCTCAGGGGACAAGCCACGTCTTGTAGGGTAGTCTACTGAAAGTGGCCCAGAGTAGGAACCCAGGAGTCAGGAACTGGGAAGCCAAGTTCAATCATGCAATAAAAAGTCCTCAACTGAAAACATGACACCAGAGTGCTGGCCCCACCAGCCCTGCCTCTCCTGCCCATCCACAGCTCTCCACTGTGGCCACCCAAGCTCCCTAACTCCAGCCATGAGGTGGAGGGGGACCTAAGTATGCTGCCTCACCTCTCCTTTTGCTGCAAGCTCTATCCTCATGCCGTCCTCCTTGGCCTCTTGCAGCATCCCTTTCCCCAGCTTACTCAACTTCCTAAGGCTTTCTCCTCCTAACTTCCCTCCCCACACACTGGAAGCATATACCTGGATCTGCAGTTAGATCTCTAAAATGGCAAGAGTGGCTCAGTGAGAGCCCTTGGGCTGGGAGCCCTGAACTCCCTGGGACTCTGGGTGAGGGGTCTTCCCTCTTTGGGGCCTAGAAATAGCTGATCCCCTACCCAAGGCCTTCCAGAGAGACTTCTTGGAGAGTTTAATATTCTGCTTTGTTGCCTGTGTGCCACCAGATGTTGCCACAGCCACATCCTGGCCGTCAATCCTCCTTTGGACCCTGCCTCCTTCCACTCCTCCCTTCCTGAAGCCCATCCCACCCAGCTTCAAGCTATAGAGAGGGGCTCTTGCAAGGCTACTGTCAGGGCCATTGTTCACATGGTGGTGTGGCTTCATTGCTAAGGGAAGAGAGCCCAGCTGCAAGGCAGCTCACAAGTGAGGGGCCACTGAGACCCTCACCTGGGGGACGGTCTTCTTGGGCTGTGCTGAGGCCTGTGCTTTCCACTGGCAAGGAGGGGAGGCTCAGACACAGAGAGTGAACCCAGGGTCAGGGATCCCTTCTAGTTCCCACTTCTTCAGCCCCTGACCCCTTTAGGGGTTTTTATCATGAAAATACTGTAAGTGAGAAATTCCATATGGCCAACAAAGAGTCACCCTGCTCCCTAGCAGAACACAGCATTTGATCTTCCCCAGGCAAGTTCAGAACTGGAGTCACATTTTCCTAACCCTCAGGGGTACCCTGGGGGCCACAAGGAAGGTGGAGGAGAGGGTCACCCCCACTGTGCAGATGAATTGCTGAGACCAAAGCAGCCATCACACAGCATGGTGGCAATATTGCAGAGAGAATCCAAGTTTCCTGACTTCCATAAACTACCTGTCCATGAGGTTTGGGGTCCTAGGAGCAAAGGGTCCTAGGAGAGGGAGACATCCTCTGTAGACCCTTTAGAAAGTCAACACTCCTCACAGGGGTCTTCACCCAAGGAGGGGCCAGGCCCTGATGTGGAGGTTCCATGGCCCAGGGACCCAGCTAGTCCCCTGCTTTGCACAGGCAGCACGGTGGGGACGAAACTCACCAGCTACACTTCTGACTCCCTGCAGGGTCCCTCCAGCTCTGCCCTGCTCCCCTACACCTCCATTTCCCTTCTTGCTCTGAAACAGTGTTCCTGCCTCCCCTGCATGGCTCCTCTCCTGAGGAGATGCTCTGACCAGAGGATGAGTCTAAGCCCAGATGGTGAGGGAGAATTAGCAGTGAGCCCCACTGAGCCGTGAAGGGAACTGAAAAGGTGAATATTTTACACCTGCAATTAGTCACACATGCAGAACTGTGCTCACAACTAGTTGCACCTGCAAGTGGTTAATTGCTAAATAGCAAATGCAATTAGGCACTTACACATTATCTCCAGGACGAAAGTTGCCAACACAGTAGTCTCTACTATATGCATAATCATGCACACACAGACATATACACACATGCATAGATGAGGGCGCAAATGCATGCACACACATGTGCACACATACGCACAGGCCCTAATGGAGTGAACATAGAACAAAGCAATTTGACCCTTGAGATTGGAGACTGAAAGACACTAGCAGGGGCCTCTTTATTAGAATGTCAAGATGGTACATTAGAAGAATCTGGGTTACCTCAAGCCTTATATTGATATACAGGACATAGTTGATGGCCCAGGCACCAGATAAGAACAGCACAGGATTGCAGATTGTTCTTTGATAAAGACAGAGCAATAGTGGGAAACATATTGGACCTGGGCACGCAGAGACAGGTTGCAGAGGAAGCCAAGGCTTTCAGGCCTCGCTAACTGCTGTTGATCCCTTATGTAAACCATAACTGCACAGGACAGAGGCTAGCCATAATTATTATATTCACAGATTTTTTAATCTCAAAATATCACTTTGGAAAGTAACACACAAAATCAGAGAGTGACCTTTAAAAATTCTGTTTAATGCCTCTTTTGTAGCCCTTTCTTCCTTCCTCCAGTATCTCCAAGCTGTGATACTGAGTTGTCATATTTTTCAAAAATATTTCCTTTTTAGCAGCCGAGTGAGGAGGAATACATCTGTGTATTTAATTGTAGTTGGTTCAGACGTGGTAGACTGAAGAACCTCTTCAGTGGTAATGAGACGTGCTGAGGCACAGAACTGGCAGGCTGAGGGACAGAGCTGATGACCAGAACCCCAGTGAGGCACAGAACACCTTTTCTTACAGACGCCAGTACGTGCCTGCTTTTCACGCAGGCACACTGCCTCACCAGCAAGACTTCCATCCCACATTAAGAGAAATCAGTTCCCCTTTCTCCCAGCCCCATTCCTTCCCTTTCTTTCCTTCTTTGCTTTCCTCTATCCTTTCTTTCTTCTTTCCCTCCCTCCTTCATCCATTCATCAAAAAGGAATCACATGATCAGAAATCACTGGCAACAACCCCTGCCTTCTAAGCACTCACAGTACAACTGCAAAGAACCTTCATCTGTTTGTTGTTTCCAGGTCTATGACTCAGAGAAAAAATTGCATGAGCATTAAAGATAAGTGTAATGTAGTCATTAAAGATTAAAGACTTGGACTCAGCCCAAATTTAAACCTCAGCTCTGCCACTTGGCAGCTGTATGACGTTGGACAAGTATTAATAACTTAACCCCATGAAACTAAATGTACTCATCTGTAAATGGGCATAATATAGCCTACCACTCAAAGTTGTACAGTAGGTTAAACTGAACTCTTAGCAAATTATCTGGTTTCCTGTAAGGGCTCAATAATAATTAAATAACAGTTGTTATTATGCTTAACTTTCAATGACATGTTGTTAAGGAAGAGCTCATTAATACTGGCTGTCTTGATGGAGAGTCTATTTACAGCTGTAAAAAATTGGATAGATTTTGAACAACTTCAGTAAGATTATGGGCTTCTACAGAGAACCTTATTATCTGCATATGCTTAGCACCTAGAGCAATAGCTGGGCACAGGACACATGCTCACTAAACATTTGATGAGTGGGTAGGTGGATGCAGATGCATGAATAAAAATGTGGAGAAGAAGAAAAGGTCATTCTAAAGAGAGGGCAACAACACTCATTTAATGAGAACATTGTGGTAGTCAATGCAATTTGCTATTTTTTCTAGCTGCGTTCTAGGTACATGGCAGAACTGTATCTCCTGGCAATTTTGAGTTAGGGTGAGGCCATGAGTTTAGTTCTGGCCAATGAGTTGTAAATAGAAGTGATATGTGTCACTTCTGAGCCAGTGCATTTAATTGTCAATGCAAGAATCTTCAGAGCTCCCTTTCCTTCTGCCAAATGACTGCCAATGACATGGAGCAGACACCTGCCTACCTATGAGGAACATGCAAGATGAGGGGGAAATAAATTGGTATTGTTTTAAGGCACAAGGATTTAGGGAATGTTTGTTACTGCAATGCAACCCATGTATCTAGCCCATGCTGAATGGTACAGGTATAATAGTTATGAAGATCTAATAACAAAATCTAGTATGGCTGGAGTGCTGGTGAGAGAAACACCATGTGGGAAATGAGGCAAGAAAGGTCATTTGGGACCACTTTTGACTACCAAAAATAAAGCAGCTGGTCAATATGTGTTTCAGGAGACCCCATTGTGTTAGCGATGGCTTGGCACAACAAGGATGATCCTACAAGTTCCGAAATCCTGCCTGTCATTTGCCCATCTTCCTGGTCAAGCCTTGAAGGAGGGGAAACCTTTGAGCTCATGGATAAGGTGCTTTGAATTCCCAGGAATCTGTCTTTTTGGCTTCTTCTCTTACAAAGAGGTTCTCAATACCTTTACTCCAAGTCCCTCCAAGATGGTGCAGTGTTATGGCTTATGAACAGCAGGCAGGGAATCCTCAAACAATATAATACTTAAGTGCCAAGCCTACCTGGTGCCAAATCTTATGTGAAGACACACAAGAATTGACTGTTTATCCCTAGCAGAAGATGGCAAGGGCCACCCATTCTATGACCCAGCACTGTCAGGGAGAACTAAATGGAACAATCTGGAATGCTTCCCTTCTCATGTAGATGGAGAAATCTAGGATCTTACCAGAGCCCACTGCTAGCAAGTCTCTGTAGAGATTATCTTGTTCATAACCTTTCTTCTTGATAGCAATGAACCTAGATCAATCTAATCAGAAGAAAAATAGTCCGCTGTGGGTTTCAAAAACGGCTGCAAATTCTTGACACCTCTCCCATTGAGAGGCAGGGTCTGTGCCCTTTCCTCTTGAATCTGGCTGGGCTTGAGACTTCTTCAACCAATGGGGTATGGCAGAAGTGATGATATGTGATTTCCAAGTCATAAAAGCCATGAAGCTTCTGCCTCCTTCACTGGAACATTCTCTTTTGGAACTCTGAAGTACCATATTAGAAGACCATTTTGTCCTGAGGCCACCATGCTATGAGGAAACTCAAGCCCACGGAGAGGCCAAATGTAAGGGCTCCAGTCAACAGTCTCAGCTGAGCTCTGCCTTCTGTCATTCCAGCCCAGGTACCAGACATGGGAGAGGCCTCTAGATGATTCCACCTCCCAGCCATTCACATCTTGTAGCTCAGGGATCATATTTAATGGAGCAGAGGTACCCACTCCTGTCGTGCCCTGTCCAAACTCCTGACCCAGAGAATCTCTAAGAATAATTAAAAATGGTTGCTATTTTATGTAACCACTGAGGTGGTTTGTTGTGCAGCAGGAGGTAACAAACACAGTCCTCCCAGGTCTCCAGCAGTCAATGTGGGGATAGCCCAAATGGCTTGCATTCAGGCATCAAAGTAAAAACAGAAAAACGTGATTTCAGAGAGAGAGTCTGGGTTTAAATACCACCTATGATCACCCACTGACTGGATGGTCTTGGGTTGGTCATTCACCCACTCTTGTTTCTATTTTTCTCCTTCTGAAAAGCAGAGAAAATAATCATCACAGTACAGACGCTCCTCGACCTATGATGGAGTTATTGCTGATAAACAAACCCACCTTAAGTTGAAAATGCGTTTACTACATCTAACCTACTGAACATTATACCTTAGTTTATATGGTTTCTACTGAGATGTGTATTGCTTTGGCACCACCATAAAGTTGAGAAATCCTAAATTGAACCATCATAAGTTGGGGACTGTCTGCAATCATTTCCCCATAAGATTGTTAAAAAAGTAAATGGGAAAGTGAAGTTCGCTAAGGCCCTGTACAAATGCTTGTTGTTGCTGTCAACAGAGTGATAGAAGCTCTTTCTAAAATGCTTTCTTGAAGTGAAGACCATAATCTGAAGCTATTTATGGAGAATGGAGTGAGTTTTACACACAAACACACACACACACACACACACACACACACACACACACACACACACA
The DNA here is from genome assembly GCA_963574885.1 of Lepilemur ruficaudatus. Taxonomy (NCBI): domain Eukaryota; kingdom Metazoa; phylum Chordata; class Mammalia; order Primates; family Lepilemuridae; genus Lepilemur; species Lepilemur ruficaudatus. The sequence goes on from CAUYRT010001979.1 coordinate 20,819, forward strand.
CCCTTGGCTGCCTTTCTAAAGACAATGGATTCCTTTGGAATATAAGTCTAAAGTTACAGAAAAATCTAAAACACATCAATCTGGCTGGATTTTTTCCCCCTTCGAAAATGCTCTTTTACCAAAGTTTAAAAATTACACAATAGCTTCTAAAGATCTAATCACCAGATTTCGTCTTCCTAAGATTCCAGGTTAAAAATAGCTTAAATACACTTCTTCTGTCAGTCAAATCACAAGGTAGAAGATGCTCTATCATTCTAAATATAAGCTGAGAAGAATTCTGTCCCCAAAGAAAAATCTTCCAACATCTTGATTTTGTTTCCTTGGGGGCTTTTGTAAGCATATCATGAGGCCAGAAATCCTGAGTGTTTGCCTGGCTTTCAGGCCCCCGGCCCCACTCTCCAGGGGGACAGCACCATGTAGGAGGAAACCCTAGAAAGCTGGTTCCACTTTACTCCTCTGAAGCCAGGTGGCAGTAGTGTCCCCAGCGCTTACTATGTTGGGTAGCTTCCATGCCACAGTCATCCAATACATCTGTAATGAGTCCCTCATTGTGCCTCGTCTGTGCCTGGTGCCCGAGCCACAGAAGGAACACGGAGGCCATCCTACCACAGCTAGCCATCTCACGGAGGACCAGGCAGAACAAACAGACTCTGCCTGTGACACACACTACTGGAGTCAGATGCTTACAAAGCACTGGGGACGCAGAAGCAAGAACCACTGAGATGCTGTTGGGGACAGCAGACAGGGAAGACTTATTTAGGTGGAGCCATCTGAGCAGACCTGGAGTCATGCAACTAAAGGGAACGAGAAGGGAAATCCAGGAAGAGGAAAGAGTGTGTAGGCAACATCAAAGCATGAAAGACCAGACTCCATTCTGGAAACCCCTTAGCACCATGTGGACAGACAAAGTGGAGCAGTAGGAGAGGGGTCTTGTGGGGGGCAGATTGCTTAATGGCCTGGTGCTAAGGCAGGGGGTTCAGACTTGATTGTAGGAGTAACAAAGAGACTGAAAGAAGAATCTCCCATAGGTGGACAGAACCAGCTTTACTTTTGGAGGAAAGTGCCTGGAGCAGCTATGGAAGATGCATTGGGGACCAGGACAGTAGCCAAGGAGACCAGACAGGGCCTCACTGCAGTGGCTTAGGATAGGGGCAACGGAGAGAGAGAAAAGTTCAGCTCTTCTGCAGTGAAATGGATAGGACTCGGGAACTCAGTGGCTTGGGGAGGTGGGGGCTTCTAAGGGGAGGCAGGGAAAGCTCAGACCTCCAGTTGCTGAGGCCCCAGAAGCAGTCACTTGCCTCCTCAAACTGATGCAGCCAAAGGTCAATGGTGAGTGTGGTGGAGGTGTCAGGCTCCTCCAGGGCTGAACCTGCTGTCTGAGGATCCTCCAAACAGGCCTGGACACAGTGTAAAGAAAAATGGAGGATGAGGAAGGCACCGGGCAAGGGTCTTCTTTCACTCTCTCCTTCACCAGTGGAGCCAGACTGGGCCGATGGGGAAGCTCTGGTTCTAGCGCTGGCAAAGGGCTCAAGGGTTTCCAAGGCCCACTGGGGTCAGGCCTCTACTCTTACACCTCTGGGTAGCAACTCATGGGGCTCCAGAGGCATCTTAGAAGAGAAAAATCCATCTTTCCTGTGCTGGGGCTGGAAGCGAGGAGAAGCAGCTGAGAAGGCAGAGACACAGGGAGAGTCACAGAAGAAACTTGATGAGGAAACAAAACCAGGGCACCTCACCAGGAACAAATTGAGGTCTGAGTGGACCCTGGGGAAGACTGAACATGGTCAGGATGGCAGGGAAAAACTGGGGTGAGGGACACAAAGTGGAAAGGACAAAAGAGGTGTCTTGGTCACTGGGCCTTGCTACTCTTCTTGAAATGAAGGCACGAAAGTGAAGGAATGGGTATTTGGGGAAAGTTTGCCATGGCACAGGCCCTGGAGGGAGCACCAAAGGAGTGCAAGGAGCGGGAGTCCATTCTTGGTGAAGACAGATTTTTCTGCCTCTCCTGGCCCTCCCCAGAGCACACCTTTGTTGAAGGGAACAGGCTGGGAGCTGGAGCTCTTCCAAAGCATTCTCCTTCCCATCCTGGCCACTCACTGTGACAGCCAAGTGCCACAAGTGCCCCCTTTAGTATAAGCTATGGTTGGATAGAGGCTTCAAGCACCTCCGCTCCCCTACCTGTTAAGCCGTGAAGGTGGAAATGCAGATGAAGCAGATACAAATGTATTTTTCACATGTTTTCCCCTTGTGTCAAAACATCTGAAAGGAAGTTTCAGATTTATTTTCCAGCTTTATTGAGGTATAATTGACAAATGAAACTTGTCACATTTTTAATTTTGATAAACTGGGTCTCAAGTGGAAGTGAATGCTCTCCAGAACCTACATTTCCAAGGAGAAGGCAGCTGGGTGCAAATGCTGGAAGAGATTCATTTGGGCTGCTGTTTTTAGTAGGATTGTTGTTTTTCTTAGGGCTTTATATACAAAGTTCTGCAGGCATTGAATGACAAGCCCTAACCTTTTTATCCCCCCTAGAAACACAGTTATTTTAAAGTACAATTTTGCATAAAAGGTTGTCTATGGAAGTATATGTGGCTCACAAAAGAAACTCCTGGGCCACAGCGGGTTTTGTAAGTGCACAGAGGAGGAGATGCAGTGACTTCTGGAGACAGTGAGCCCTAAGCTGAGATCCAAAAAAAGTAAAAATGGGAGTGAGAATGCTTCAAGCCAAGCAAGATGAATTGTTCTGCAACAAAATTAGATTTATCTTTGACAATATTAGAAATTTAGCAAACAGACCAAAGGTTCCATGTCACCTCGGGGTGGTCTGATCACCTTTCAACTTGGCCCTGCCTGGCACTGCCCTTGTTGAGCCAGGTGAGGAGCTGTTCTGTAGGCCACGGGCTGCCAGACTGCAGCCCCAGAGGAGCTGCCGCATCTATCCCTTGGTCCCTCTTCTCTGCCCTCATCCAAGAGCCTGAATCAGATGAGATCTGTGACCTCTGCTCTCCTAGCTCCTTCCATAGGTCTTTGAACTCATGTAGGGGAAGGGTGGTCCCAGTTCATGGCTGTAGGACCAACCCGTACAGAGGGCTGACCATGGGCATCAGGACCTTCAGCCATATATCATCTTACTTCCCTGTCTTTATTTCCCCTTCATCCAATATCCTCATCCAGTCACTCGATTCTGTATGTTTATTTATACATATCCAACCTCATTCCCAGAAGATTTAATGTAGCCTGCATGTGTGCACATGCATACACCTTTTTAGGCCAGATGCGCCTTTCTGTCCCCCATTCTGCTCTCTTAAATCTATTAATATTATCCCATCTCTCCAAATAGTTTTTTAAAAAGCCCACCACCCTTCAGTAACTTTGAGTTATTCCTGTAATGACTTATTCATAAAATGAGTTTTAAATAATAGGCCCTGCCTCCTGAGTTTATTGGGAAGATTAAATGAGATCATGTGGGCAAAGCCCTCAGTACAGGGCTGGGCACACAGAGCAGGTGTTGGGTCAACATGTGCTGCATGAGGGAACAGGTAGGAAAGTCCTGGAAAAGCATCTCTGATGCCAGAGTAGCAGGAGCGGTGGCTTCACCAGCAAAGTCCCACCACGGTTCTCCCCAAGCCTGCCTGCCCTTCACTCCCCTACAGCCTACAGTATTTCTGCTTTGTCTTCACTCACTCTCTGCACATGATCTTTAGCCTTATCCTCAAATCCAAGCCAGCTGTGCAAGGCCTCCCTCTGCCCAAGGTTCTCTGCCACCAAACCCAGGGAAGGCAGCCCTGACCCCAGCTCGTTAGATGTGGCATCTCAGGTCCCCGAGCTCTCTGAGTCTCCAGAAGAGAGTTTCCAACATCGACTCCCTCACTCAATATAACAAAGTCAACGGCTTTGGAAACAGCTTCCTTCCTACGTTTAAAAATAAGATCATGAAAAGTCCCCCAGAAAAATCGATGCTGGCTTTTTAAAACTCCAAATCAATATGATGTGTGAAAGTTCTCATTAAGAGAGAGATGGAGGAGGTCAGAGAAACAAGGAGATTCAAAAGAGAAGAGATGGAGAGAGGTGAGGAGAAAGAGAGACAGACAGCGGGACAACAGGCAGTCACAGGTAGGGGAGAGTAACAACGGGAAGAAGGAAGAATGGCAGGGAGGAGCCAGGCACAGAAACTGCTCAACCAGGAAGGGAAAGCAGAGAGCCGGCCCTTCCCTGCAGGAAACAGGGAAATGCTGCCACAGTCCAGGAGCGAACAGTCGTGGGACTGCTGACCCCTTCCAGGAGCTCCCAGTCTGCCTCAGGGACTTGGGGAGCAGAGAGGCAAAGAGGACAAGGGGAAGAAACAGGAAATGTGCTGTGATGTAGGTGCCAACAAAAAAGTAAATTAGGATGCCCAGCTGGTCCTAAAATAGGAAACCAAAAACACTTTATAGAAGAGGTAGAGTTTAGGCAGGCCTTGAAGGGTTAATGAGATTTAAAATGTGAGCTGTTGGAGTTGAAGGAGTGAGGTGGGGGTCTGGAAAGGTGGACACAACGTGCTACGAATGAAATTTGGAAAACAGTAATGGCTAATGCATACTGGAAGCTCTCTGAGGGCCTGTGGCATTCTGAGCACTTTATAAGCATTAATTCATTCGATCCTCACACCACCCTGGGAAGTAGATTACTATTATGCCCATTTTACAGCTGAGGAAACCAAGGCACAATGAGGTCAGGTAACTTGCCCAAGGTCATACAGCTAGTAGGTGGTGGCACCAGGGTTCAAACCCAGGCAATCTGGCCCCAGAGCCTACACTCTAACCAAGCTGGGTTTGGGGCCCGTGGAGGGTGTGTGTGTGTGTGTGTGTGTGTGTGTGTGTACATGTGCACCCTTGAATGCTTGCCTGAGAACAGGCTCTTAACCCCACATGCAATAGGGAGCTACAAGAGTTTTTGAGCATTGGAGTAACTGGCTCAGACTGAGATTTGGGAAGATGAATCTGGAGACAAGGGATGAACTGGGGTTTGCTTAGAGGCTAAAGGCTAGAGGCAGAGAGACGGGACATAACCTCCAGCTCAGATGACACCTCTCAGCATCTCCCTAAAGGAATAAGGCACACTCTCCAGGTCAGGCCTTGGAGTCTGGAGCTACAGAGTTTTCTTTAGTATTCGGTATTCTGAAAACGTTTTTCCCCAGGCTCTTTAACAACCCCTACCCCATCCCACCCCTGCCAACACTGGGCATTTTAATTCTGCTCAGATAACTTCTTTTTTTAAGACCAGTATACAGAAAAGAAGCACTTCTGCTCAGCTCCCCTCCCCCCGCCGGACCTAGAGTGGACTCGCCCGTGACGAAGAAGCCGGGGGCATCTTTTCCAGGCTGAGCCGGGAACTTGCTTTGGACCTTGTTGGTCTACCCTATCCTTCACCATCAGGTTCCCGCCATCCCATCTCCTGGGAAAGGCAAGGGAGCCAGTGAACACGGCCAGAGAAAACAGTCCCTTTACTCTGTGCCTGCCCTGAGAATGGGCTGCAGACCTGCGGCCACAAGGGGTGCCATGGCTGGGACTTCTGCAAGAGGACACATTCGTTATACTCAAGAAAGGACAGTAACTGTGCCAGCACCCCCAGCTCAATTAGGCATCGGATCTATCTATCATTGGAATCAGACTCCAATGTCTTATCGATGGAGCACCCACTTGCTTTGGAGGAAGCAAGAAGAATAGCCAGACACCCACTGAGCCCAGAGACAGGGACGCAGGTAAGGCCCAACCTGGGGTGTGCAGGTGCACAAGGGACCCACCTCGGTCAGAGCTGCCCACACTTCCAGACTCAGGGGCCATGCAGGACTGTCACAGGCAAGGAAGGAGGGCCACTGGGCCTGCTCCCATCCAAGAAAGGCCTCACACATACACTCAGTGAAATACACTCACAGGACTGAAATGAGAAATCTGTCTACAACTTCAGTGTCCCGTTATCCAACCAGCCCACCTCTAGGGCACACACATGAGCACATTGTATAAATCCTACAAGTCTCTTCTTGTAGCATAACACACAGTAGTGCAATTTTTGTGTTAAAAGTATTTGTTGACTGTAAATATTTAAGTTGTACTATAATTTTTGTAACCCTGTTTTGACATTACCTCTTAAAAATTATACACATATTCTTAGAAAAATACTCCAATACCCAGGCACTCTATGTACAGCTAAGAAGCCCTGCACAGCAATGCTGGCTCATCACAAAGATGCTTAGAAGGAGGAAGGAAGGGGCAGTGAGAACAGGCAGCCTCTCCTGGGGCAGGACTTCCCCCAGAGGAGCCTGAGGAGGCAGGCCATGAGCACTGGTCCACACAGGGTAGAGATAACTCTCAGACACTGCTAGTTTCTGCTTCTGATCCGTAATTAAGACCTCCATTTAAGCTGGTAACACTTTTCCAAAAAAGACAAAGGAAGACATTTCAGCCAGCCCTGTTTGGGTTTCTTTTCTGTGAATTATTACAAGTGTTAATGGGATTTTTCTTTAAAGTATAATTTAAGAAATACTACAAGTTGGGTTCCCTTCACCCTGCTAGGTCTGGTGACTCAAAACCAGCCACTCCTCCCACTGCACTGAAACAGACTGATCAAAAAGGAAAATGAGTGGCTTTGGTCCAACCAGTGGTGGAAATGAGACAGAAATAGGGAACAACGTGGGTTTGCTTTTCTAGGAACAAATATAATATGTGACCCAATTCAAACAGGCCAGGAGCCCCAGCTGTTCAGAGACAATCCAAGAGCAGGGCCGTTTGCCAGGATCTGCAGGACTTATAGGGTATCACTTCAGGGTGGGAGGTGGGGTGGTATCTAGGGGGGCTGGATTCCTTGCATCAGGGCAGGAGGACAAACAACTTCTGCAAAATTTTGCACAGGCCCTCACCAGTCGGGGCCTGGCAGACACAGCAGCCCCCCACATTCCTGTCAGTGCCCCCTACACTCCGAATCAATAGTCACTTTAAGAAGTGTGTCCTGCTATGCAAATGCAACCTTCAAGTGCCCAGCCAGCCTTCTCCCCACCCATCCAAGCAGACTGTGGCCCCTAAGGCCCTCCTGTATGACCCCAGGAAGACCTACTGTCATGCAGCCACCCCAACTGCCAGTGCAGAGTCAGGGCAGTGATGCCACCGACAAGGAAAGTAACCTGGTACTCAGGGCAGGGTCAGGATGAAGAGGTGGGGCCCCACTTGCAGGGAACAGGAATCCACTTCCCCCCTCCTCCCGACATATTTAATCTGCCCTCTTTTCTTCTAGTCTCTCCATATCTTTGCACTATTTGCTCCTCGGATTCCCTGGGCCTCACACTTGATGAGTTAAGCCTCATTGCTGGGACTGAAGCACTATTAGCCAGTTGAAAGCCTCCATTCTAGCTGGCATTGCCTCCTAAACAGCTTTCCCCTCACGCCCCCTCTGCCCTGCACACCACCTCATCTCTGAGTCACTTCTAACACCCAGGGTGGGGGACCTATTAGCATTTAAGATCATTTTCCCAGGGCATCAGAGCACTTTCTTTCTTTCAAGAGGTGTAAGGGTGAGAAAAGGATAAAGCTTAAATTTCAAGCAACAGATACTTTAAGACAGAGAAGGAAAATGGTTTAATTGCGTAAGTTCTTATTAGCCCCAGACAATATGGTAGGCGGGTGGGTGAGAGAAGAGCTACGGAGTGTTGACTATGACAAACCTATTTCGCCTGACCGACACGTGAGGCAGAGAGTCCGGGCTCACATCTGATAGCAGCTGCTTGCCTTGGAGCCCCACCAGTTGTCCCTGTGCCTTCTGCCTGTGCAGTCATGTGGCCTAGAGGACCCCAGCCTTTTCATTCTTCAAGTACTGGTCACTCAGGACACAGCAGTTAACAAGCAGACTGCTCCCTACACACACACACACACACACACACACACACACATCCCTGCCCTCATGCAGCTCAAGTGCTAGTGAGGAGAAATAGACAACACACATCATAAATCAGTAAAGGGTACACTATGTTAGACATGCTAAGTGCCATGGAGAAAAATGAAGCAGTGTGGGGAAATGGGAGGCTGTTGAGTGTGGCTCACACTGAGAGTGCTGTCAGGGTGGGGGTCTCTGAGAAGGTGATATTCAAGTAAAGGCTCGGAGGAGGTGAAGGAGATGCCCACACAGCTCTCTGATGCTAAAACAATGAGACATCATAGGCAAAATGATAATAAAATCAACCTCAACCTGAAACTCACACCTTGAACAAAAGTTAACTCAAAATGGATCATAGACCTAAATGTAAAACATAAAACTCCTAGATGGTAGCAGAGGAGAAAACCTTTGTACCAAGGTTAGACAAAGAATTATTGGACATGACCTGGATCAAAGGAAAAAGTAATTGATTGAATAAACTGGGAGAAATGGATTAATTGGACTTCATAAAAATTAAAAATGTTTCCTTTGTGAAAGACATTGTTGAGAGAATAAAGACATAAGTTATAGACTGGAAGGAAATATTTGAAAATCACATATTCAACAAAAGGACCCATATCCAAAAATATATAAGGAACTCTCAAAACTCAGAAGAAAACAAGCAACTTAATTAAAACTTGGGCAAAAATTTTGAACAGATACTTCACAAAGAGGATAACAGATGGCAAATAAGCACATAAAAGACATTCCATATCATTATTCACTAGATAAATGCAAATTAATACCACTGTGAGATACCATGATGTACCTAGTGGAATGGCTAAAATAAAAAATACTGACAACACTAAGTGCTAACAAGGATGGGAACAACGGAAACTCTCACACTGATGCTGATGGTAATGTAAGGTGGTATAGCCACTCTGAACATCAGTCTGGCAGTTAAACATGCAATTTCCATATGACACAGTAAGCCCTCTCCTGGGTATTTGCCCTAGAGAAATGCAAATTTATGTCTACACAGAAACCTACACATGAATGTTTATAGCAACTCCATTTATAATCACCAAAAACTGGAAATAATCCAAATGCTCTCCAACGAGTGAATGGATAAACAAATTATCGTACATCCATACAATGGAACACTACTCAGAAATAAAAGGAACAAACTATTGGTACATGTAAAAACTTAGGTGAATCTCACAGGCATTATGCTGAGTGAAAGAGACTCATCTCCAAAGGCTGACATATTGTATCATTCCATTTAAAAGACAGTACAATAGTGATGAAAAACAAATCACTTGTTGTGAGGGGGTTGGTGAGAGGATGGGGGACTATAAAGGGACAGCAGAAGGGAGTGCTTCTGTATCCTGATGGTGACAGTGGTTATGCAAATTTATGCATGTGTTACAATTCATAAAACTGTCCACCAAAAGAAGTCAAATTTTCTGTATGGTAATGTTTTTAAAAAGAATTTAAAAATTAAAAAAAGAATTCAATCTTGCAAGGACAAACTGGACCAACCCATTGATGACTAGATGGGTAGCTTCCAGCAGATTTTCCCAACAGATTCAGGTGGGTCGCTCTTCTCATGCGTAGCCATCACCTTAAACAGCCACCAATGGAAAAGAATGAACTAAATATAATCCTCTTGTCTTAGTCTGTTTTCTGTTGCTATAACTGAATACCTGAGACCAAGTAATTTATAAAGAAAAAGAAATTTATTTCTTACAGTTCTGGAGGCTGGGAAGTCCAAAGTTGAGGGGCTGCATCCAGTGAGGTGGGGATGCTGCAGAGTCCAGAGGTGGCACAGGGCCTCACATGGTGAGAAGACTCACGAGACACAGCCAACCTGGCTTTTGTCACAGACCCACTCTCATGATAACTAACCCACTCCCTTGATAACCCATTAATCCATTAATCCACAAGTGGATTAATCCATTCATGAGTGCAGAGTCCTCATGATCCAATTGCCTCTCAAAGGTTCCAACTCTCAATACTGCTGCATTGGAGACCAAGTTTCCAACACACAAACTTTTAGGGAACACATTTTCATTTGTTTACACTCACACAGAATCAGAAAATTACCTGATTTTTTCAATGCACATGGCACTTACTTCAAAATCTTTATGTATCTGGGCCTTCAGTCTATTGATTTTATGCCTGGAGAAAATGCATCTCTAGAGAGGACTTTTCACCAGGTGTCCCTCCCTCCTCCTGATGGCTCTCCAAAGTTGGTCCTCCCAGGCACCTTCAGGCCTTCAGAGTGAGCCTGGCTAAAGGAAACACAAGGCATCTCCATTCTAAGCCATGGCAGAGCTGCCATAAATGTGCCCCCCGCCCTCGGTGCTGTGGTGTCTGGAACCTTCTGTGAACATGAAGTGGATTTGCAGAGCTCAGGATCAGGGCCTGATCCAACACTGACTGCTGTGCCCCTAGCCGTGCACCAGACAGCCAGCACTTCAGCACCATGCATCAGGGCTGCTCTGGGAGAACAGCATGCTGAGAAAAGAAATCACCCAGTGAACCAAGAATAGGATAGGGTGGGTAAAAAAGGCCCCCCAAAAAGTCTTGACGTGTTAGGGGTTCTTTCCCAAGCTGGGACCTCCTCGTGACTCAGCTGCTCCTGCACCAGCAAGCTCCCTTGTCTGGGAAGAGAAGCCATTGATTGCCCACCCTCTATCAGTCAGAACAAAGATTATCAATGAAAGGATACACTTAAATGTCCCCGAAATAGAGAGTATTATTTACTAGGCTATTGAGGGAGTAAAAAAGACAAGAAGAGCCAGGGTAGGTGAAGGCCGGCAGTGGGAGTTCCCAAGAAACTCTGTCATTTCTTGTTTCCTTCCCTTTTATGATGGGAGGTTAGGACAATGCCACTCTTTGCCATTCTGCAGAAGAAGCTTTGTTGCTTATTTTGTCAAAATATCCCTCCCAAGCCCCCTCAGGGACCCCCTCCTTGTCCCTTTCCTTACAGGCTCTTAAGAGCCGGCTGATTTGCACGGAGGCTGGCCTCTCTGTGTGTCCCTCTTCCAGGCTCACTGGCATTCTCTTGCTCTAATTAGCAACTGCTTTTTTTTTTTATTTTTGTATGCATGTTCAAAGACAGAGGAGGAGGAGAGTGAAAGGGAGAAAGCAAAGGTCTGTGTGAAAGGAGAGAGCAGATGGCCTCTCCCTCGCCCCTCTGTGTACCCAGGCGCTGTGTTGGCAAACAGCACACAACGTCTGTCTGCAGAGCCCTTTGTGGCCCAGAAGGAAGGGCCAGCAAGCAGCTACAGGCAGGAAAGGCAGCTGCAGGGGGAAAGGGCTGAAGAGGCCTGGCCACTGGGGAAGCCAGGTAGCGAGGAGATGGGAGAGTCAAGGCCATGCTCCCCCAGGATGTCCGGGAGCAGACACTTCTGCCTCTTCCTCCTCCTGGATCAGGAAAAAGTGGGTGTAAGGATGTCCAAGCCAGTGTGTGTCTTGTGCACTGATGCTATAAACTCTCCGAGCGGCAAGCCGTAGCCCCTGGGGTTGCAGAAAGTCCTCAGCAGGGGGGTGAAGGGGGAAGGGCTGCTACACCCTTAGACACTTAGGATGTTTAGGCTCCACAGGTGGGCCAGAAGGGGCAGTCAGGCAGCCTTGATGGGGGTCAGAGAAAAAAGAAGTGGAAAGATCAATCCACAAAGATAAAACACTCTCCTGAATAACTGTTTTTATTAGAGGGAATTCTTAGGTAAGTGGGCAGGGCAGGTGGGCAAAGGTACTTATGAGGGGAGGGGCACCACCAACCCGCAAGGCTGACTCAGTCACCCTGAGTGAGTATATTGAATTCAACAGTGAACAGCTTTGGCTACTGGTTCTTAACTAGTAGCTGGAATGAAAGACTTAAGAGATAGTAAAAGAAAAGGGAGCTAGGAAGAATTCTCATAAGCCAAGAGTAATCAAGAATGGGTTTGAAATTTTCAGTTAGCCAATGGGGGGGTGAGCCTTAAAATTTTATTTTGGTTCACAATTCCCCCCTTTTGGCCAAGATATATCGGAGGCAGCATCTATGGCCAAACTTTCATTTTGTCCCATCCGTTGCCAGGGTGGTGTGGCTACCTGCCCTGGGTCCATCTAGTCCCTCGGTGG